>SNQJ01S0041621.1:81712-99118 GCA_010110895.2 Picea sitchensis | reverse complement strand
CCTCTACTCCTTGCACTTTTAAAGATCGTGCAGGTTTTCCTCGATCCAACGGTGGTCGGATCCTGCACTCAAATCTAACACCTGAGATCTATCCTCCAGATCTGCGCACTCCTTTTGTCTTCATTCAGATCTGACAACCATCGGGAATTCAGGATGAGATCCAGCGATCACTGGCGCTTCTCCTTCAAGATTACACATCCTTCTTACTAGGATAAATTTCTAAGTGTCAAAGGCCTCGACCTTTGATCTGCCTGTGATCCTAAGTATGCTATCTCCCTTAAGCTTTAGTCATGAGTTAACCTCATCCCTGGTGCACACCTATGCACTGCATTCGACTCTGCACTAATTCCTCCTAAGCTTATCTTGTTCCTGTTTTTCCATCGATGCACACTGTGATCCTGCCATATTCACTATTGTACTTGCCATCATTACTGTTGTACTTTCCATCAATGACAACCTGTTAAACATTTCCAACAATAGTATCTATTTTCAAATTCTCGAGGACATCTGTCAGTCCTAGAGGAAACATTAGTGACCTAGAATACTGCAATTATTTCACTATCATAAGTTTTTCTTCTTTCATCCAACTTTTTGATGTAAAATTTAAGACCATTGCACCACATAGCCTTGTGGTGTTTCAACTACAATATGACAGACATGTAAAATATGCATTTCCAATTAATAATAAACAAATTTATATAACTTGGAAAGTATAATATGAAAAGAACACTCCTAAATTCACATTAATATAATATAAAATAAATGAATAAAATGGGTGAATCTGCTTTCCTTTCCATCTTTCAAACAATATGCTAAATCTATTTCCCTCTGTGTAACATCGAAATCTCCATTACAATGAGATTCTATAACCAATTCAAATAGATATTTCCATGATAACCTACCGCCATGATGTTTTTTACATCTATCAATCCATACCTTCATCCACTCAAGATTGTTTGCAATGTATAAATGTAGTGCATCCCAATCTTGAGCAACTGACCAATAAAAAAATCACAATTCACCAATATTAAATATTAGTTATAACCATGGTAAATATTAATAAATGATGAAAGAATAAATATTTTATGAGTATGATCATATACACAAAAACATGAAAATTTATATTTATTACAAATATCCACAATTTAATTACCTCTCACTTTCTTCATTGTACCTTTCCCCAACAACTTCTCCCTTTAAATTTTTTTGATGAAGTTCACACCCCAAATGCAGTCCACTATATGCATAGCTTGTGCTACTAATTTAGGAAGATACTGACTAATATACACCATGGATTCATATACCATATATCCCTCCACCATAGAACCCTTAGGACGTGCTATTTTTGTAACCAAATTTTTCAATGATTTCAAGTACCTCTCTACCACCCACATTGACCTTATCTGTACAAGTCCAAACATTTCAATCTCGTCAACTTGGTGTATGAGGTAGTTTTCTTGTGCATTGAAAAATGATGGAGGTAGATAATTTTTCACTTCACAGATTATCTGAGGAATTTCTCTCTTCCAATACTTTATATTATCTTCATGGATTTCTTTCAATGACAACCATATACAGATCATGAAGCCAGAAAATAACAGGTTTCAACAAAACATAATACATATTACATTACAAGTAAAACACATGTCATTACGTACAACAAAAAATTGTTTTTCTTTTTTGCAGATATATTGCAGCTACTTACCTCATATATTTTCCAAGATCATATATAACTTGTTTGAAATTGTTGTCAAAGTCGTTTGGGAGAGATAGATGTAGAACATACTGTAACAATAAAAATGATACTTGTTTCAAAACTAGGCAAAATAAATAAAAATATCAAAAAATGTATACAACCAATATATAAATATGAATACTAAAGATATTAATTACCTTAATGAAGGTATACCAATCATGTGCTTTTACCCCACCAAATTTACCTTTCTTCATTAAGATATTCTTTATGGTTGAACAAAAACCTATGGGAAATTTAATTCTTTGAATGACCTCTTTTACACCATTGCTTTGCTACTCTGTTAATAACCATGGAAGGTTATTTTGGGCTCCATTGCTATTTTATCGGATCACACTTTACATCGCATGATTGGCTTCATGAATGTCAATATAAATTTTGACAATTGTTTCTTTATCCCTCCTACCATCTATGATTCGTCGTAATGTTTCTGTCACATTGTTCCCTATATGTATTGTATCAAATAAATGAACTATTTTTAGCTCATCATAGTAAGGAAACCTCATGAATTGAGTGGGATAACATTTCATTCCTCGTGGAAGCCCATTATTACTACCTTCATGACGACAACATTGATTAAGCATAAAAAACATCATAACACTATTTATCAAATGTTGTAAATTAAATTGAAGAATTAAAATAAAATTTCAAAACATGATTCCATTTACAATACATAAACAAAATGTGTACCTCGAGGATTAATTCTGTGATATGCCAAATTCCATAGGCGAGGTGTCATTCTTTGTGGTTTTAGTCCAGTCTCTTGTTTCCCATTGAAAATATATTTTTCAGTAGTACGATACTTATGGTTCTTAGAGAGGAAGTGTTTATACTCATCAAACACCTCCTTTCCTAAAAAATTTGACCGACGGGATTTCATCTTAGGACCATGAACTAGACATGCACATTTACCCTTTGTTTGAAAACTTGCAATAGATGGATTATTGTGAATTAATTTACAAAATTATTATTTAAACAACATGCATCATATATTCAATTAATTATATACTATTCAAGCATGCAATATGGAATGTTACATACCAGAAAAATGTGTTAGTCTCGGGGCATCATTAATTGTCCATAAAAGTATTTCACGACATTGAAATCTCTTCTGCCCAATTAGTTTACATATGTCATACATATTGATGCCCTCCCATAAATTTAGTAGCTCATCGATAAGAGGCTCGATATACACATTCATATATTTAACTTGGTATGAACCTAATTGTTTGAAATTACAAGAAATTACTACCATGGTATGTATATATACGTAAATAAATAAATAAAATATATTATGCAAAAAAGAGATAAATGAAAATTTTACATTCGAAAAATTAATGTAAACAAATACCTATAATAATCATTGTCAACATTATGTGCTCCCTCTTTATTGACATCCAAGGAGGAATGCTATTGTTGATAACACAAATAGGCCATGATGAGTAAACAAACCGAAGCTCTCCAAATGGATTAACACCATCCGTTGATAATGAAATTCTAACATTTGAGGTTCATCTGTAAATTCTGGCTATTTTGCAGCAATTTCCCTAAATGCATAACCATCTGCAGGCATTCAAAGAACGCCATATTCAATTCTCTTTCGTGCATGGTAATCCATAAACCGTGTTATTCCTTGGTACCTAAACAATCATTGCAAATGTGGAATTATGGGAATCTGTCGAAGAATCTTTCAAGGCACCATTTTTGTAACTTGACCGGTTCAATATTTAATGATACCACATACTGATTATTTTGTTTTGTACACATGTTTTCCATAATATATAATATGATCATCAAGACATGCATCTATACTTTGATACTCCATTCCAATGTCTTTAATAATTTCATGTAAATATTGATATGTGCGAGGTAAATATTTGACGAGGGTAACATAAATTAACCTAACAATCTAAAACATAAAAAGTAACTAGTTAAAGTAAAGAATAGTAATTGTAAACATTGCATTTTTATTTTACACATTAATTAACACTAAAAAAAAGGAGAAAATTCAACCTTTATGTAGATGTGATGAAACATATTACATACCTTAGGATCTGTGTCATACAAGTGTTCAACAAATGATTCATAACCTTTAAGTTCACCATCATTAATGTAGTGGAGAGAATATTTTCTCTCGACCATTTATAAAGTCATTTATTTTCCTTTTCAATCAGAGGTTCATCATAAATACCATCATTGTTGTGCCCATGATCCTCATCTGGATGACCAAATAAGTCTTGGATCATTTGATTTGTCCCATCATCTTGAATTATGTTATTATTGTCATATACTTGCATGGGATCATTAAATTGCTCTTCATTATCCTCTTCATGTTCCTCATCTTATACAACATCATTTATGCTACTAATTGGTGCTTTCTACAGAAAGTTAGGGGGCAACTCTAACTTTATAATTACAAACAATCATGAAAAAGTAGTGCATGTATAAAACAATATAAAATTTTGAGAATACAATCAATATTAAAACATATAATGAATATATATGTAGTTAATTACCATGGGATGATATTCATTTGATCCCCCGTCTAGGTGCCCATATTTTCTACAATGTGTTTTAGTTGTTGCTATTAAAACTCTTTTGGGACACCTAGTGTAACAATTTTTGCAAGGGAAATAAAATTTATTGTCACCCTTTTCACCCTCTTTAATTTTTTTCCCACCTCTAATTTGTTTTGACATTCTTCCCCACAGACATACACTGATGATTATCTTATAAAATTGAGTGGTGTATAATAGAATATCTATTATATTTTTCTATTATAACATATGAAAAAAAAAACTATTTCTTGTTCATCAAGAAGACCTTATACCCTTTTCGAATCGTCATTGTTATAGAAAAATTATCACAACATCCCTAAAATGCAACATATTTATATATTTTACAATGTTTCAATTCCGATGACAATTGACCAAGTCAATGTTCACTTTTTCAAATAGTGGGTGATCGTTCGGGGTGGGGGGGGACCCAGTGTCCACACTATCGCAAGAGAGACGCACATTTGATGTCATCTCTCTTGCGACTATTTGAAAAGTACGTCGCACATGTGACAATATCGGGTAGGATGGAGAAAAAAACTTAAAATTCCCTTTGTTTTTATATAGTGTGGCCAATTGTTTCCACAACGTCACAAGTATAATGTTGCAATTTTTCCAATATGTAACAGTGTGGCCAACCATTTTCAAAGATCCAAAGAAGTACGTATCCAGTTGTGAGTATTGTCAAAGGATGGGAAATCCAATTTTAGCCGATGAAATGCCACTTCAGACACAGGTAGTGATCGAACATTTTGAAAAGTGGGCATTAGATTTTGTAGAAACAATCTCCCCTATGTCTAAAAATAAAAGGTACATATTAGTTTGTACAGATTGTGTGACAAAATGGGCAGAGGCTAAATCTTTGTATTTTTCTAATGAGTAATCTGTTGTTGATTTTCCATTTGAAGAGATATTTTCCTTTTGGTATACCTAGAGATATAGTAACAGATCAAGGGAGTCATTTCACTTCCAGGTTAGTCAAATCCATCACATAAAAATATCATATTAAACACTGGGAATCTACATTCTACCACCCCCAAGCAAATGGACAGGTGGAGTCTACTAATAAGGTGATATAAGACATTCTCACAAAGACAGTTCAACTTCACCATAAATATTGGGATGATGAGTGAAGCCTTGTGGGCCTACTGAACAGCCTAGAAAAACAAAACAAGTTATACCCCTTATGAATTGGCGTATGGGAAGAAGGTTTTTCTCCCCATAGAATTTCAAGTAAATACCTTTAGAACAACCATGTAATTGGGAATGGACCTATATTAGGCACAAAAATAAAGGTTAATGCAGTTGAATTAACTTGATGAGATCATGAAGGACACTCTTCATAGAACCACACTCATTCAAGATCAAAGAGATAAATGGTGTGACAAATTTATTAATAAAAAATATTTTCAACTAGGTGACTGGGCCTTGTTGTATGATAGTAGATTTAAAAAATTTTAAGGAAAAATATCAACATGATGGTTGGGACCTTACGAAGTGGATACAATTTATGATAATGGATTGATTAGGATAAAAAATGTTGATGCATATCAAACCCCTTAGAAAAGGAGGATTTTATCAAGCAAGTTCTTCAGAAATATGAAATGAAATTAGTAAGTGAGGGGGATGATCCTCCTGCCAACCCACCACTCTAAGTTTCTTGTAATTTTACTAAATTGTACATATGTAAATAAAATTTTTTGTGTGACTAAGGAAATTGAGCAGACTATGTTCTTTCCTTGGAGATAATCCATAAGAAGGACATTTACCAGATGTAAGTTTATTCCTTTATCTAGCCTTGGTATATTATTTATGGCAAAGGATCCCAATGGAGTTTTCTTTAAGTTTTTCATACCTTAAAATTGAAAACACCCGTGAGCAGGAACTGTGACTCGCGCTTGAGAAAAATCTATGAGACACTAAACAAAGTTTTCTTTAAGTTTTTAAGATTCCTTAAAATTGAAAACAATGATGAGAAGGAACTGGCCCAGGCTCAATAAAAATCCATGGTACAATAAATGGATTTTTCTTTAAGTTTATCAGACTCCTAAAAACTGAAAACACAGGCAAGCAGGAGCTGGCCCAATCTTGAGAAAAATCCATTGGACAATAGTAGTTAGGTTTTGCATGCCAATAAAATGGAAGTGTTAGAAGAATGGTTTGGTGGTTGGACTGGTTCCAAAAGAGAATTTTTTTTCAACTTAGCAGCAAGCGGATTCCCAGTTAGGGTTAATTTCTCATTACAGAGCTTGGAACCTGACTATTGAATTTTTTTCTATCTTTTTATAACTTTCACTACAATTTAAAATTTCCTTTCAAAGTGTGTTACTTCAAGTTTTTAAGAACAATACTTCAACAAATCAACATGATTTGAATTTTTTTTTCGAGAAGCCTCATCATACATTTCAGTCCTGTTATGTCTCAATCCTATAAAGGATCGAGCAACCCATTCTTTATACCAGGTACTTCATGACATTTGACACTCTGATTATATGAACTGATACCATCCAATGAATCTGGTACTTCAATGTCATGTTCTATTAAAAGTGCCTACATTTATGATCCTATACCAGTTAATGAATCCAGTACTTCGATGTCATATTAAAGTAAAAGAACATACAAGCATGATCTGGTATTGGTATGAACAACTAATGGAGCGATGTCACTGTTTTCCTACATTCAATATAATCATCATCACTAAATGTCACCATAGGTAAGTGGAGGTACGAGAAAGTTTATTTTATTTTATTTGTGTGTTGAATTTCTTTTTGTCCTCGTATGCACATTCCATTTGAATCCATTATAACAATTGCTAAAGTACACCACTATCATTCCATAAAATAAATTCCTTTACTTATCATAGTATCATATGATACGCATAACACCTTTTCTTTCTGATGTGGAACGTGTCTCGTTAAATGTCTTGGGAATTTTCACATAATTATTAAATCATCCCATCATTATTATAAATTGTTTGAATGTGGCTCATTTGAATTATCATGATGAAACCATTTCCCTTGACATCATAATCAAAGATAACCATTGTACCATTACCATTAATGAATATATGCTCCTCTGATTGGCGTAGCCATTCATATGAGCATAATCTACATAGTGTTATATTACTCTATTTTCTTCTCACTTAGGTCGACTAATGAACTAAACTATGCCTTCCCTCACCAAATCACTTCTACTACTCTACTTTTGAATCGTAGGTCCCTCGTGTGTTCATCTACGGTTGTACTTTTGTCAAACCTAAGGATACCTTTCAAAGTAGGCATGGGGGTTGATCGCCATGAGCCAATATTCTTACTATATAGGGAAACAAATGAATACCAAGCATGTAGAGAAAAATTCAAAAAGGATAGATGGGTATCCTTTGTAGAGGGATTCCACGGATATAATGAAAGAGTATCTCAATAGTTTGTAGAAACCTATGATGGAAAGACTACTCGATTGGCTGAAGTCGAGATACAGATCACTGAATCTATTATAGACGAATAAACTGGCCTATCAATGGAAGGAGAGAAGTAATTTAAGGGTATTCAAATCGACAGAAAACTTTGTCAATGATTCTTGACATTGAAACATTTGGAGCCCGATTGGAAAAAGGGTATTCCTCGTAGCTGGATCAGCTATGAATGGTGGAACATGATGGTGAGTCTACAAAAGTTCTTGAAGGTAGGTATGGGGTTACGTTTTTATATCATCTGAGGTTATTATTACATTTTGAAGATGATTTTCAAATTAATTTTCCATATTTTCAATAGATGATCCTGGGTAAAATGTCTAGAGGGGTGAGATTCACCTCCAAGAAGCTTGAAAAAAGATTTTATCATCATGGACTAATTAAATTATTATTCCGACATGAGTGAGGAAAGAAAAACAATAGTTGGAAGTAGTTTTTGACTCATGGTGTCTCCAAAGAGGCGGAGACATAGAAAAAAAGGGAGACCCTCGACACAACCGAACCATAAGAGAAATATGGGAAGTACCTTAAATTCTGGAGAAAATAATTTAGTAGGAAAACTTAGTAAGAAGAAAAAGGGTTGTGAAAAGAAGAGGAAGAAGTATGAGAGTGAAAGAGGGGAAGTTGCGGCTAGTATTCCAGAGATGGTTGATGAATCTCATCAGGAGGAGAATGTATAAATGGAGAAGACCCATGAAGTGAAGGTTAAATATAAGAACAAGACTAGAGCTCTTGCATAAGGTAGCATGGGGAAATCTACTAAGAGGAAAGTAAAACAGGTAAAGGAGAAATAGAGTCTAGTACCTGCACCTAAACCTATGGAGAAACAAATGAAAAAGAAGAAATTGAGATTATTTGAGGATGAAATTGATGTGTCTCTACCAGAAACCCCTATCACTAAGACCAGAGGATCATATGAACAAAAATGTGCCTCTACAATAGCTTACTAGAAAAACTACTCGTCGAATCACCAAAAGTATGGTTGAACAAAAGAAGGCTCCTCAACTTGAGTCTCATCCGGAGGAGCTGATAGATATTTCCACTTCACAAGAGACATAGGATGAACATATTGAGGATATAATTGGAACAAAATAATTCACTAAATATCCTTTGAAAAAGTTAGAGGTTGAATTTAAACGTGACAAAGAAATCAAGAAACAAGTAGGACCCATCCCCCTTGTTACCTTGACAAAGCAATAGATGATAATTAAAATAGAATGGATTCAGAGGAAGAATGATCAATTGAGATAAGAGGTTGATGAATACATTATGCTTGACAACCATATCAAAAATAAAAACGATTTGTTGAAATCCTGAAATCACAAATTGCAGAGTAAGAAAGAACAAATTTCTGCAAAGCTTAAAAAGGCCTTCCATCTAGGTAGGAAGTGGGAAAATGAAGCTAAAAAACACATAGTTTATAATAGGATTCTTAAAAAGGATATTAAGAATAAGAACAAAGGAGAAACAACATGGCTTGATATTTTAGCCGAGGTTACATTTGTTTGACCAAGGAAGGAACAATATCGATTTTGAAACTTTTGAAGATTGTTGATTGCATGAGGACATGCAATGGATCAGGCATGGGGAAATGTCGAGCCTCCATTTTGTCACCTTTATCCACCATATGTTTCCTCTTCTATTAATCATTCTTCCTAGTATGCGCATTAGTCCACTCATCATATTTGTCTTTACACTCTATTAATCACTTCCTTGTGTGTATAAAGGTAAAGAAAATACGATTATGATTTTGATGATTTATTAATGGTTTGAAACAATGAATTAATGCTCTAATCCCTTTAACTAACATGTTGTGAATCTCCTCTTTAAGGAAGGACACCGCCTTAGATAAGGCGGATTACCTATATATATATTACTTCTTGTACCAAACTGTTCTACAACCATCTAGTACTAGAACATCCTATAGGCATATGGTACATGTTCCTGAGAATCCAGATTTTGTCAACATAGAGGAATATTTTCTATGGGTTCGAGGAAAAAGTTGTCGACATTGCCCATTCCATATTTGCACGATATGAATGCCTTCTTCGTCATACACTTTATCCCATGAGGATGAAGGCATCTCAATGAAAGAAAGAAAGTATCAACTATTCTGAGTGATGAATATATATACATCTAAGAATGGTGTATTTGTTTGAATCCAGACTATATTTAGTTTCCATTGTACCAGGTTGTTTCTCTTTTATAAGAATGTCCTCTAGGTAGTTAGAGAAGAGGAGAGAAAATATGTAATGTTATGTTATTAAATCGGTGCTATGAATTTGTTGTAAATTGTTACTCATTTGATGAAGATTAATGTAAGTTTGATTCCATGATTTTTTGTGTTCCTTAGTCTTATATGATGTGAGTTTTAAACACTTTCTTGATGGTCTTAGAATGGGCCCATCGATCCAACTTTTTAATCATATTATATATTGTTACTATAAGTCTTTTGTTCATGTATTTGTTTATGGTTCATGCAGTACCCGTTGTTAAATCGATTCCTAAATCAAATTTATATTGTGTGAGTATGGTAATGAATTTTTGTGATGATTAGATCTTCATAGTTGTGAGAAATGAATAGGTTCTATGATTAATCGTTTTGTTGTTAGTTTGATAAGTGTGTGGTGCACTGAATATTTTAATGAGTTTATTTGGTTTTATAATCCTGTTGGCAGCCCTACATAATTTTTTCCTTGTAAAGTGAGTGAGAAATGAATAGGTTCTATGATTAATCGTTTTGTTGTTAGTTTGATAACTGTGTGGTGCACTGAATATTTTAATGAGTTTATTTGGTTTTATAATCCTGTTGGCAGCCCTACATAATTTTTTCCTTGTAAAGTGAAAAATGACAATTCATGTAGCTGCCATCACCTTATCCCCTAAATATCGATGTTTGAGGGTGATTGTACTCCTGTTTTACTTTTATCTTGCATTTTTATGCTTGATCCATGAGTGTAAGCATGAATCAAGCATGAAAATATGATTTTGCATTATAATCCAAGGCTTGGTTCTTAAAGATCAATGGGCTTACATCTATTTCATTTTAATGATTTTTCTAAGCCTATCATATATCAATCAAATAGTTATTCTGAGTTGTTCTTTCATTGAAAGTTATATCTTGGAGGCTTTGTATACCAAGAATCGATTGGCAAGTGGACTATAGGCTTGTTTCATTTAAAATTCTTGATAAATCGATTTTGATTTTAAATTTTCGATATGCTTTTGGCTGGTAAAACACATCTTCTCCTAACATTTGCAAATCGACTTCACCCATTACATATGATGAGATTTAAACACTCATGGGACGTAATCCTGTACTTTGCTTCAGTTTTCATTTTGAACCGACAGTGCTCTCATTATGAGCTAGGGTCTTGGGCCTGCTCTGTACTCTAAAACATTCATTACCGGAAACGCCCAAATTTCATCACTGAAACCCCCATTGCTTGTGTTATGGTTTCCCTGGTGTGTTCCTAATTTTGTTTCCATCATTTTAGCTTGGTCTTACCTCCTACCACTGCAATCTAAACCCACAGTTGGTCTATTCTCTTTTGTTACAGTCTGTTCAATCTCATTTTTGCTTTCCAGAGACACGATTTTCCGGGAGGGATTATGAGCAAACCGCTATGAATTAGACAAAACCCAGAACCAAAATGAGTCGTTTTACCTTCATCATGGACAAATTTTTCAAAAACGATACATTTTTAGAGGTATGCTTCGTTTTGTGGACAACAGTTTTTAGAAATTTTGTTTCACCTAAGTTTTCCTTTTCTTTCTCTTTCCTCTCTATGAGTGTGAAGATATGCAATAAATGGCTGAACTCTGTCATAAACAGAAGAAACAATCTGCTATAAAAGTCGTGTGTGTTAATATAGACAATTTCTATCTCTTCGCTCAACCAAAATTCGCTCCTTGGCTAATCTCCAGGGGTAAAAAACCACAGTGTTGTTGTTTTCTTTAGAATAACTTTGGAACAGGTAAGAGATATGTAGAAAAGAAATTTTCTCTCCTACTCCTTTTTCTGAGTTTAATCAAGGTTTTATTTACAAATCAATAATCCGGTTTTAATTTGACAAGCAAGAGGATTAGGCATGTTGGATAATACTCAACCAATTTCACTATTTTAAATCTGGATTTGTAGGTATCCACTTGGTCAAATTGCATAGACAGTAAACAATTTTTTTTTTGTTTTTGATTTGATTCTGTTTTGAAAATAAAAAGATTAGATTTTATTTTTATTTTTTATTTTGATTTATACTTTTTTAACTAGCTACAGAAACCTGTAGCTTATCTTTTAAAAAAAAAAAAATTAAATTAGATTGAATCCAGGTCTATTCTCATTTGAATTTTTGGTTAGAATAATATCTAAATTCCTGTATTTTCATTTTTTTTTTCTTTTCAAGATATTGGCAGTTTATGGTGACCAAATAAAATGAAGCATTTTTGGGCTTACTAGTCATATCCATGGCTCATTTTTTGTCTAAACAAGAACAAACTCTTTTAGTTTTTAGAGATTTAGTGTGATCTGGGGTGGTTATATCCCCCCTCTATTTTTGTAATCAGTAGATGATTGTAGAGATTTAATCTTATCTCATAAGATAATATAGTTAGCTTTTCTGAACCCTTTAAAAACTCATATTTTTTGTAATCAAAACATCTTGGCCTGGGGCTGAAGTATAGACAATTAATTCACAGACTTGAATGGAACAGAAACACATATTACATCTTTAGCTTCTTCTGTATGGTGTCTTAGTTTAGGTTATGTTTATCTTGATATGATAATAGGTGTTGATAGATTTTGCCTTCATGCTTTATTATGAGTTGGGATAATTCATTTATAAATGTTGTCCATATGTGATGCTTCAGATATTATATAGGGTGATCATCGATTCAACTTAAATGATGAGATTTATCTTTAATTTTATGTTGAACGTTTAAATGCAAATTTCTTACAATAAGATTTATCTCACTGTAATTGCTTGTAAATCATAAGATCACCACAACTATTTGTATTATACGTTCTGTTATTGAAACTCATTTTCGAGCACATTGTTTCGCATTTATTCGGAACAATATTAAGGTTTGTTTCAGGTTTACCTCTTGGACAAGGTGGCTAGATATTCTCTATTATACAGACGTTGGATGCATGCCAATTAATTCATTAATAGGTTAGTTCTTTTCTTTTTGTTGTTTGTTTGTCTTCGAAACTCTAATATATGGTTTGGCTGTAACTGTCCACATACTCCTATTTCATAGCATATTTTTCTATTTAATCTTAGATTAATAAAGAAAAAACAAAAAATAGCTTATGTGCTTTCTTTATCTGCTTTCGTTAAAGCAACCATCTTTACATAGATTTTCGTGAGTTTAGATTAAAACCCGCAACTTGTATATCATGCACATAAATAAGAAACACATACATGTTTTGTAAATATTATCTACAATAGTTATATGTACATGTATATATATTAAGTGGTTATTTAATAGTTATCTCTTTTATTTATTTTATTTGTTTCTTCTAGGACTTTTAGACTGGCTAACAGAGCCATTAAACCTGTTAGAACGAGTTATACCAAACGGCTTGGCTTATTTAGACAACCCCGGACCGGACTTGTTCTTCCAATTGACGGACGGTCATTTTCACCCTTCAACAAATCTGTAATGTGTGTTAGAGTAAGTGACAGAGATTTATGAAGTTTCTCTTCTTGCATTTTGAAAAGGCATGTCTTGTTTACAAGATTTACTTTTTTGTTGTAAGTGTGTCAATACATGAATGAATGAAGGTTCCATATTTATTATTACATGAACCAATAAATGGAAGGTCTTGATAAGATTTACACTTCCTATGTAGAAACAGAGTAGTTTCCGGAATTGCAAGACATGTATTAAATTTCCTTTTTGTATTGGGTATTAATTGATTTTGAGGAATGTGTGAAGAGGTAGATAGATATTTCTTGATATTTAATATCTAAGTGTGTCATTAAAGGGAAATTTTAGGACTCCATATTTCATATTCCATGAGCGAGTAAATAGAAATCCTTGACACAATTCATGTTTCTTGTACTAGTTATTTGCAGAGGCAGAATAATTTCCATATTGAATTTTATTTGCTAAATTTCCTTCCGTAGGTAATGTTATTCAAATCCTGTAGAGTGTGTAAAGAATAGGATAGGAAGACTTCAATTTCATTGTGACCGATGTCTTACTTTTGAGTCTTGTAGATTGTAATCATTGTTTGATTAAAACATAGTATGAGCTTAGTATTGATTTAATTACCACTATACAAATTGAATATAGTTAAAATACCCATCTGTCACATACAGTGTAACAACTCTATTGATTACGATTTTCGATCGATAAATTGATGCTTGGATATATATAAAACATATAAATACACCAACACTCTTCAAAGGAGGAGTGGGATTGACCGATGACAGAATCAGATCAACCACTTTGATTTCACTCTCTAAATAACGAGTGCGATCGACCGATGTTGGATACATATCGACCACTTGATCAACTAATGGAGGGTTGGGAGAAATCTTGTGATAATGAGGCCGAAGATGTTGCTGAGAAAAATCAAGGTCTTCTAACAATTTCGAGGATTCATGCATACGAGAAAAAAGGTGAGTTTGATGACCACCTCCACATAGGCTACAAGGAATATTGACTCTCATTTTCTTCTCCCCAACATTACTATCACTATTTGAAGATTTTTCACCAACATGATGACCAGAGGCTGATGACATGAGCTGAACGGAACTTAAGGACCACACTCCTAAAACTGTGGGGATGATAGGGAAGTCTCGAAGAAGGTGGTCACCCTTGCAAATTATACAAGGGTATTTGGGCTTATGAGCTGTAGAGGTAGATTTAATATTGATGGTGTCAACACACCCAAAAGTAGTTGGTTGTTTGGCCCCTTGCTGATTTTTCTTCTTCTTCTTCTTATTAACCTCCTGGCTAGTGGTAACAAGGTTTTCACTAGGCGAGGAAGAAGAAAAATAAGAATATGAAACAGGGGAACAAGGAAAAGTTTCAACATGAGGTTGACAGTCTTCATATGGGGGAGTTACATTCGGTACATTGGGTACACTGGGAAAAACTGGAGTGGAGAAAAACCATATAGGTAATTCTATAGTTAGATCAGGTAAATTCAAAGTAGAAACATAACGCAGGACAATGTTCCCAAAAGAAGGAAGAACAAAAGGTTCCCCAGTAAAAGGGGTCCCTTAGTTGGTAGATCCTGGAATTGACGTCATAGACTTAGACTCACCCAAAAATATCCTAAATAAAACAACACACACTACCAATGTTCCTAAAATATAAGAGAAAAAAAATAAAGGAATTAGGGATCTTCCAGATATGGGAGATGAGGCCGTCAACGAAGATATGAGAAGTAGTTACCCCGACCTCCACTTACAATCCTACCCGGTGCAAGTAACCCTGCTTTCGCGGAGTCACCCTCCAGGGGTATTGAAATAATGATATGACGTCTTCCTCAGGTACCACAAGGAACCTTTTGAAAAAGGAACCCCCCTTACAGTCACATGTTTAGAAACCTATGAAAAACAACTATGGCTGCCAATTTCACAATTGACGATCAAGAAGGTAACATTCCATTGTCAATACTTCAGAAAATGGAACTCGGAATGGTAAACATATTTCCATGACCCAAATACCAGGAATAAGTGGTGTCACCCTGAGGACTTTCCACTCTTTAGGGCTTCGTACTTACTGAAATACCACTAGGAAAATGGGTGGGGGGAGACCTCAAGCTGCTACTTTCGCTTGACCTCGTGCATAACTCCCTTGTTGGAGGCATTCTTCCAAATATTTTCAATTGCTACTACTTGGCTTTATTACTCTCACTAGTGTTCTACAGTCTCATGTAAGTGGCCTTGGATAATTTACTCCACTCTACAACCAAGGCCCTAAACACCTAGACTTGTGATCGTTTTCTAGAAAGGAAAAATTCTAGTTCATTTTAGATTAAGCGTTTGTTACTTTTATGGTCATTGTTTACTCAACAAGGTGGAATTGAAACTAATGGTATGATTACCTTGACTCCAAAAATAATGCAATAATATGAAATGAAAAAAAATTCATTCAATGAACCCTATATATGAGAGGGAAGAATGTTATTCTTTTCTTTCAAAAAATAATCTACCCAAATCCCAATGAAACGTAACAACCAAAAACACATCCCAAATTCTAAAATGTTACTCCATATACTACTTCTCAAATGGTCCAAAATTGCTTGCAAATATACTGGAATATGATGCTTTATGCTTTCTTCTTTTCTAGAGTTATTAAACAACTTGAGAAAATGACAATTTCTTTTGCTACTTTAAACCCAAAAGGAAAGATTAAAAGACTAAAAAACAATCCTCTAAGCAGAAGAAATGAATAAATCAACCAATAATACCAAGAATAAATCAAGTATGAAGATACCCTTAAAACAAGAAAGATCAAATCAAACTTGATACCAAAGAAGAAGGAAGTTTCACAAGCTGAAAGCGATAAGGAAACCTGAGAATGAAACTCAAGAGATAAAGAATTAAACCAATGAGACAATCCATGCAAAAGCATACCATTCAAGCTAAGAGGTAAAATAACTCCTAAGAAAGCATGGAAAATAAAATTGAGATGAAAATGTAAGAAATGAAGCTAATTTAATCACCCAAATTCATCAAATGAGAACCAGTTATTGAGTCTAAGCACCAATGAGAATAGTTCTTAGCAAGAAGCAAAGAGAATATTGACATGAAAAAGAAAGAAACCAAAAAATATGAATAATATATGATCAAACTCATATAAACATTTGGAACTGATCACAGAGACTCAAGGAAGAACCTCAAAAAGTCACAGAAAAACTAAGCAAAATAAGGAAAAAAAACTCAAAAAATAGGGCTAAAAAATTGAGCTGCTACCAAAGGACTGTAAATTCTAACCTTGTACAATATCTACTGCAAATTGATATTAAGAAAAGAACAGAAAATATACAATGGCAAATACAAACATTACATAGAGATTTTCACCTGGAAACCCAAACCGGGAAAACCAGCATATATTATATTCATACATTGTGTTACATTGTTTACAATACAATATACATATAGGAGCCAGCAGCATCCAAAAACCTAACCCAATGACCTGGATTAGTCCAAAACCCTAATTCCTTAACCAGAACTAGAAAACAATTGGCAAAAACCATGTGCCGAAAACCACCTAATATCATGTGGTCCCGGAAATATGTCGGCCCGGCGAAAATATGTCGGCCCGGAAATATGTTGGCCCGGCGAAGAATATAAAACATACCCAACATTATCCCACTTGTTGTTTTCTTTGCACACGGGGGGTTACAGGGTTACATAGTCAACAATCCAGGGCAGCAATGCCGATGGATCTGAAGAAATTAAACACATGAACAACAATTGACAAAATAGAGACAAGAACAGCAACATGGCGGAAAAGGCATAATAGCCAACACATTTCTTATTCACTCCAATGTTACATATTTATAGTACAATGGGTGATGCCACCTCATAGAGAGATTTGCTCTAGATCCTAAAATCATGCATTATGACTAGGCTAGGCAATCTTAACTAACTCATTATTCATCACTT
>SNQJ01S0041621.1:59523-81702 GCA_010110895.2 Picea sitchensis | reverse complement strand
AAAATTATGAATCTGTCTAAGGAAATATATGGAGGAAAACGATACCAGATAGCGACGCGATCGAGATGAATTGGTCGAGATCAATTGTATGCAAAGGAACCAGCCAAACCAGTCAGCAGTAGGGTTCCAACAGCTCAGAGCTTTTTCTGGGAAACCCATGCTCTAGCATATTCGATTGTGTTCTTGTTTTCTTCCACCAATACAAAATGTTCTTCTCAATACTGTGAATCCACAGAAGACACCCGCGATTTCCTTCTCGACGCACTTGATCAGTTTTCAATACAGTGCCATATCATTTAGAAATGGTGACAGCAACACTCTCGCAGCGAGTAATAATCTAGTAGCAACAGTTGAGGTATCTTGCAGTGGCAACAAGAATCCTCCACACGAGCGCGGTTTCAATGCCCACAGCTTTATAACACGGCTCTTCCATGGAGTGATATCTCCTGGAGGGGTTCCTCTGTAACAACACAACAACCCGTCAATCAAACCAAATTCATGTGGTTCACCTCATTCAACACCTTTCAAGAGTGATGTACGGTTCTTTTCAGGTTCGGCAGTGCCTCACAATACCTCCACGCTCCAACGCAGATATGAAAACTACTCAACTATAAAAATTTTATTTTTCTAAGTATAGAATTTAGCCATTATTCTCCAACAGTTAACGGAAGCTCCTAGATCTCAAGCTCTGCTTGGAAAACATATCCATACTCGCTCTCCTTTGCGAAGGTCGTCATTTTTTATTTTTTTTTTAATATGAAGACAACATGTTTTCTACTCCAAATTGCAGCAGAAACCCAAAAATCATGAAGAAGAAAAGCTCAATTTAAAGCTCAAAAAACTGTGAATCCAGATCTGATCTCGAAAATTTGCATTAGAGTCTCAAAAAAAACTGTGAATCCAGATCTGAAGCTTAAAAAACTGTGAATCCGTGGAGAAATCCATGTATTGCGCCCAACACTGCCTTAAATAAATCTAATTGAGGAATCATTTATGTTAGAATGAACCGAGCCAAAAATTGATGATGTGCTGCAGATTCAGATCTTGCAGCGATTTAGTGCCTAGCAATCTCCAGCTATTCAACGATTTTCCTCAGCGAAACAGTTCCTCTCTCTACGACTCAACAAGTTCTCGATCTATCCATGTGGAGGCACCATGATCCGAACAAATAATAAATTCAGCAGCGTCTCCTCATCTGATCGGATTTACAACCTCATGCTCTGATACCAATTGAAGAAATTAAACACATGAACAACAATTGACAAAATAGAGACAAGAACAACAACATGGCGGAAAAGGCATAATAGCCAACACATTTCTTATTCACTCCAATGTTACATATTTATAGTACAATGGATGATTCCACCTCATAGAGAGATTTGCTCTAGATCCTAAAATCATGCATTATGACTAGGCTAGGCAATCTTAACTAACTCATTAGTCATCACTTGAGGATATATTACTAATATCCTAAATGAATAATACAAATATAGGTGATAATTTAGAATTAGTGATTGGTAAGGTAAACCATGGGCTAACGGTATCCTCACACCAAAACTTCTCGATCCTCCACCAGATTTTGTTAACGAATGCGCAACATTCTTCAAAGTGTCCGCAGCCTAAAGCCGGTGGTACTTTCTTTTCTTCAATCATGTCTCTTACAAAATGATATTAAACATCGATGTGCTTTGTCTTTGAATTATAAGCAGGGTTCTGTAAAGAAAAATTGCACTCGACTATCACACTCTGTCGCCTGACTTCTTGTACCAACCCAATGCGAACCACCGATGCGTTGCTTATCATATTGCTTCCTTAGCATGAGTGGCTACCATGTGTCGGATTACCTGTAGTTGAAAGTGCCACTCTGACTTGTCTTTTGCTCTCATCCAACTGATTGCTCCCAAATAGGTTAAACACATAACAACATGTAGATATTCTGCGATCCAAATATCCAGCCGAGTCTGCATCCACAAAGCCATGTATATCAACCCTTCTGTTCCAATCCTAGTCTTCCTTCATAGCACAATCCGCCTTCGCGGTGCCATGCAAATGCCCTAAAAGCCTTTTTCTTGTTGTCCCCGATGCTCTTCCTGAACGACGCCTTCTCAAAACTCCCACTTCATGTGCAGTATCTGGTCTATGTTGAGACCATTGCATACATCAAACTTCAAGCGCACTTTCATATGGAACATGAACTATGTCCTCCTCTTCTTCATGTCTTGGGACACTGATCCTGAATAACTTCCTGTGAGAATATGGACCTTGATTGGTTTACATTCACGCATATTAAACCTACGCAATATTGTCTGCGACATATTTTCTCTGATTTGGCTCCTAGAGTTTCCTCCTTTTTGATCTCTTTTAATTTCCCGTATTACCCAAAATGAAATTTGAAGCACCAATATCCTTCATGTGAAATTTGAGGGACAAATGAGTTTCACATCTTGGATAATAATCCTTGTTGTTTCCTATCAACAACATGTCATCCACCACAAGACCAAAATAAATCATGATCCGCAATTAATTTAGAATACCACGGTGATCCTCTTTGCTTCTTGTGAAGCCAAGTCCGTATAAGTATCAAATTTTGATACCACATCCTTGATTGTTTTTAAACCATACCGGTACTTTTTCAGCTTGCATGCCAGATCCTTCTTTTCTTTCTGACGCAACCTTCTGTTTGCTTCATAAGATTTCTTCTTCCGGTCCCCATGCGGGAATTTTGTCTTCACATCCATACGTTCTATTTCAAAATCAAATCACGGCAACAGCGGATAACAAAGTCTTATAAGGGGACTTGACGGGAGAAACAATCTCACCAAAATCAATTCCCTATTTTGGGAATAACCCTTTGCTACTAATCCCATTTTGTATTTCTCCGCTTTTCCTTATGCATTAAACTTCTTTTTAAATGCCATTTGTTTCAATGGGATTTCTTCGATTGAGCTCCACTAGATCCCGATCCTCATTCTTATCCAAAGTGCCGTTTCTTCTTCCATGGCCCTTTTCGAGATATTTCCATCCTCACAGATCCATTGCCTCCCTGGAGGTTCTAGGATCATCATCGGTAATAGACAAAGCAAAATTTGAGCGAAAATCCCGGTGGAACTATACCTTCACGGTAGCCTTCTTTCTCGATCGATCTCCTCAATGCAGAGTATGAGGATCTTCTTCTTCCAGATTCATGTTCTTAAGCCAGAGTGCTTCATCATCCTTTAAATCAAACTCTATCTTCTGGTTCTTCCTTACTTGGTAGGACTTCGTTTAAAAACATCCTTCATTTCTCTAAATACCACATCTCATTATACACTACCTTCTTAGTTTACGGGTTCCAAATGTTATAACCTTTGAGACCATCTTTTGTATCCAATAAAGATACATTTTCAGCCTTCTTATCCAACTTACTCCTATTTTCCTTTGGAACATGAACATATGCAGCAGCATGACCAAATACCTTAAGATGTGTGAAGAAGGTTCTTATGATCCCATACCTCTTGTGGAGTCTTGTGCCATGATGAGGGTGATCGATTGAACAGATAACATGCGGTACCCACTACCTACGCGGAATTCTTGCCCTATCCAGAGCACCGAGCATGCACCTTAGCACTTCCATCAATGTCGTGTTCATCCTTTCCGCGGCTCCATTCTGCTTGCGGGGAGTTGTGTAGATTATTCTTACGCTTTGCTATACCACACTTCTTCACAATTCTTCAAATTCATTCCTTGAACTCTCCACCATTATCGTCCCTCAACACCTTAATTTGTTTCTGTTTGATTCAAAGGAGCCTTAAACTCTTTAAACTGTCAAAGACTTCAGATTTCTTCTTGTGAAAATATATCCAAGTTTTCCTCGGTATCTATAAATGAGACATAGTACATAGATTTTTCCCAATGATGGGATCGACAAAGATCCAAAAACATCGCACGTGAACCGTTGTAAAATTCCTTTTTCCCTCGTTGCACTAGGGGGGAATCTTACCTGATTTCGCTTCCCATATAGAAAATGTTCCCAGAAATCAAAATCCGGTGAGTAATTAGACATACCTTCAACCATACTAGCTACCATGTAGTGGTTGGAGACCCTTCTCTCCAATATGCCAAGGTCTTTGATGCCACAACATAACCTTTTCTCTAGAGGCCGTAGAGTTTCTTTCTTCTTCAACTTCAATGTCAGGAACAATGGAGCTATTACACCCATCACTAATAGTTACCTTCCTAGCGGCTTATACAGAGTTCAAACCGAACTCCCCTCATTAACACCATTGCTCCTCGAACCATCACGCAGAAAGTTCCAGCTTTTTGAAGTGTTTTTACTCCAACATCTTCCATTTTGCTTAAAAAAAATCAAATTTATGGCCATGCGGGATGTATTGTGGAACACCCGGTAGGTGTTCTAATCCCTTCCATCCTATGAGTCTCAACTTGACCCTTCCTTTTTCCTATGATTTACAGTTTTGAATCATTACTAAAGAAAACATTACCTCCATCATACTTTTCATATTAGCGGAACCACTCCTGTGGGGATTCATATCAAAGGATGCACACGAGTCGATCAACCGTACCTCGGGATGCGCGTGTTCTTGAGAGGCCAAGTACATGTCTCCTCCTTCTTCCTTGGAGGGATTTTATTCTATAGAAGAATATTCTTCATATCCCTTATTTTCTCAACTTTGGATCTACATTTATGGCTTGTAGTGCCTTCCTTTTCCACACCTCCAACCTTACCCTTCCAAACATTCGAGGAGATTTAGATCCACCCTTAGACTTAGATCTCCCACTTGAAGAATTAGATTTATTTTATTCACGAGAGTGTCCTCTTTCAAATAATGCATCTGTACTCTGTACTTCCATATTCTTCGTCTCATCTCCTCGGAGCAACAGGGCGGGGCCACTTCTTCAAACTTCAAAAGAAGTTGTATTACTACTATGGCCACAACTTGATTTATCCCGCAGTGCGGTAAAGAACCTAAAGAAAGGCCGATACATTTATCTTCATCACGAAATTTTAATATCAATAGATACTAATGACTTACCACCGGTGAAGGTGTTCATATGATCTATTATAGAGTCTCCATATCTCATCCTCAAGTTATCTGACTTCTTTCTCGGGAATGGTTATTTGCGGGGACCAAGTGATACAACTTCCCCAACTTTCCCATAAATCTTTGGTTGTAACTTCATCTGACACATTCAGTAAAATTGAATATGAGAGACACAATCGAATTGTGCTCTTTGCCGTCTGATCTTTTCGGTCATCTGCCGAGAGTTCACAGCAGGTTCGTGCACGGATCTGAGTGATCCACTAATCTACAATCCCACCAAAATATCTTCCATCTTGAGCTTCCACAACTCAAAGCTTTTTCCCATTAAACCGTCCATCCTTGAATTTCTTGCCATTTCTTTTCACTGTGAAAAACAATACCATGGATCTCCCACTATAACAAAACTTGTCGAGTCAGGCAAACCCTTGACAATAAAGGCCCACAACTCAAAGCTTTTCCCATTAAACTTCTCGATCTCCATCTTCGAATTTCTTGCCATTTCTTTTCACCTGAAAAACAATACCGCAGATCTCCCACTGTAACAAGGCTTATCAGAGTCCCGAGCCAAACCCTTGACAATAAAGGCGTCCCCCTAAATCCAATAAAGCTCTGATACCAGATGTAAATTCCAACCTTGTACAATATCTACTGCAAATTGATATTTAGAAAAGAACAGAAAAGATACAATGGCAAATACAAACATTACATAGAGATTTTTCACCTGGAAACCCAAATCGGGAAAACCAGCATATATTATATTCATACATTGTGTTACATTCTTTACAATACATTATACATATAGGAGCCAACGGCATCCAAAACCCTAACCCAATGACCTGGATTAGTCCAAAACCCTAATAACTTAACCGGAACTAGAAAACCATCGGCCAAAACCATGTGCCAAAAACCACCTAATATCATGTGGTCTTGGAAATATGTCGGCTCGAAAAAAAAAATTCAAGGGCGTTGCTCCCGAACCCCCGCGCGGGGGGCTCTTCCCCCCTACACCCCCGCTCTTACCCCTTTGCGCGCCCAGCGCAACCGCTCAGACACTATGACTCATGCAAAGAATATAACACATACCCAACAAGGATGCTCCCTCGTGAAGGCATATCAGGTGACCAAGGGATGATGGTCTCTTCCTAATGGTATAGAAACAGGCGACTAGGTCTCTATGTGGTAGTTAGATAGGGGGTGACCAAGGGGTAATGGTCACTTTACAGGGGTCCTGTAAGCTTAAAATTGACAACATTTCTTCGAAAACGTCAAGGTTTTGATGAGAAAAAGTGTTCCAAAGAAGAAAAATAAAAATGTAGACAAATTCAAAGGATTCAAAGGGCTTGGAACCTAAGAAGAACTAGATGGTTCTCCATAGTATGGTCTCCAATTTACTATGGTGAGAATTATCCCCTTGTAGACAGGTTGAGTTCCCCTCACCTGGGTTTCCTACAAGTGAGACAACCTATAACAAATGGACACTAACATCCTCCTAAAAGACCATTCTATTTTATTGCGGGAGGGTTGAGAGAGAAGGGGAAAAAGTATGTGCACCTGATTTCTGACATTTTTCCTTGTCGCTAAGATGGTTCTGATCCAATCCAAGTAACTCCCTCGTGAAGTCAAACTTACAAGAACAAAAGAACCTTCTCATACTACTATGTATGATAAATTAATAGAAACCCTGCTGATTGATAACTTAGACAAGATGATCAAATAGAAAAGAAATGAGTGAGAGAGTTTAAGAGAAATAGGCCAAGTTATTATATTAAATGAAAGGCATGAAGTCTACAGCCTGATGATGTTGCAATCCGCCAATATTATTTGTTAATCCCTTGAACATGAAGATAGCTCAATCTTATTCACACAAAAAAATCTTTGGCACTCCTAACAAGATCATAAGTTTGGTATTCTTTCCTTCCATGCCCTTCTCACCTTGAAATGGTTCGGTTATATATATGAAGAAAGGGTTAACCATTAGGGTAAATTAGGAATATGGTTGAGGATAAGGTGGATTAGGTTTGTATTTGAGTTATCTTAATGGTTATTATTGATCCCAACATAGGATAGAATGAGGATCAAATCATATCTTGATGAAAGAAATAAAACAAACCAAGAACCATTTAGAAAGTCTTCAAAAGATGCCCCTAGATTCATGGGATTTGACCAAATCTGCATGGTCACTCCAATACAAGGTTAGACAGAGAAACCTTATCCCCACCTAACAATGTGTCAAGGGGATGGTCTCTCCCCCAGAGTGAAAATGAGAGAGACCATAGTCAAACAAAGCTAGGATTGAGTGAAAAAGGTCAAATGTTCAGGGTTTAAAGGTGTCTTCTTCTTCTTGATGCTCAAGGGGATGTAATGTATTACTCATGCATGGTTTTGAGGTGGAAACACTTAGGAAAAGTGTGAGAAATAAGGTATGAAACTTAGTATAATAGACCATGGAATTTGCGACACTTGCGACATCACGCAGAGTGAAGTGCAAAACTTAGCAAAGTGGGCCAAAATGTTGTATAAAAGCCATGCCATGCCTTACCTTTCCATGCCATGTCATGCCTTTCCTTTTCATGCCATGCCTTTCCTTCCATTGAATTACCATGCCAATATTTTCCTCGAATTTCCATTTCAGTACTTGCATTTCCTTGCATTGCATTGCCTTGCCTTGCCTAACCACAATTGATCTAAAATGTAATTCCATTATGATATTCATAAAAATAATTGTTTGTGAAAATACAGTTATCTTCATCGTTATAGATAATTTATTTTCCATTGAGTTTCCCACAAGAAATTTGTCTCTATAATCATAAACACCATTAAATTATTCACAAAGTCAATTAACTTATAATTTATTTTTTTTCAATTTAATTTAATAAAAAAATAATGAATTTTATATATCATACCTTTTTTTTTCTTAAAAAACATAATTCCTATACCAAATGAACAAGTTTAATACCTAAAAAATACATTCAAAGGATTCATTAAGCATGTAATTCTACAACTTATTATCCCATCTGTCTTAGATAAAAATACTTGCATGATAATTTCAATGTCATTACATAATCTCTCTTTATGCATATATATTAGGTATATTCATAGTTGTGAAACATGGATTACTATAATTAATAGGATTTGCATAGAAATGGATGTCACTAAATATGTTTATGTTCCATCCTTCTGGTCTAGTCTCATTATACTATTGATCCATAATTTCTTTTGTATTGCATGAAAAAAAATAGAACTTCAATGCCTTATTTAAAATCAATGAAATAAAAACTAATCGTTCAACTCAAAAACTTTTATAACAAGATATAACATCTATACCTAGACCTAGACCTTTCCTTTCCTTCCCATGTCTGTCATTTGTTAGCATTTTCATGTCTTTCCTTGGATTGGGTTTCATTTCCTTACATTTCCATGCCTCGACCTAGACCTATACCTAGACATTTCCTTGCCATGAGTTTCCTTGTCATTGCTTTTCTTCACATGGTCTAGGTCATGGTACAGGTCATGTTAATGGTGTAGGTCTAGGTCCAGGTTTAGTTCTAGGTGTATTTCATGGGCATGGTTTAGGTATTAGTCTATTGGTAACATTCCCTTGACTGGCTTGACGTGGCGAGTTGCATCTCGTTATAAAAATCTAACTAGGACTTGGATGGACGAATTGTCAGTTCCATTCGATCAATGGCACTAGTTTTCAGCTATTGGGGACCCTCCACTATCATTTTTCTTCCCAAAAGAGAATTTTATGGAGGATCACCGGGACTAGGGTTTTTATCAATGAGGAACAATGCAATTTCCAAACAATAAGTTGATTTTCAAGAAAACTATGACAAGAAATTGTGGGTAGCGTGGTCACGTGGGCCTTGGCCAAACAAACGTGGAAGAACTTACAAAACTTTGTTATCCTGCTCTATTTTGGATTTTATGCCCCCGAACCAAATTGAAAACATGTCCTTGAATGGCTTGAGGAGGCGAGTTAAAACTCACATTAAAACTCTAAGTGGGCTTTGGATGGACAAATTGTTCACTGCATTGGATCTGAGGCACTCATTTTTATATAGTGGGGTCCCTCCCCTATAATTTTGTTTCTTGGAAAAGTGTTTGTTGGAGGATCTCTGAGACTAAGGTTTTTCTCAATGAGGAAAATAACAATTTTTGAACAAGAGGTCTATTTTCAAGAACACTATGTTGGGTGATTGTGGGTAGCATGGTCACATGAGCCTTGGGAAAACATATACATAGGAGCTTACAGAGCTCCATTATGCTGTTTGGTTTGGATTTTATGCCCTTGAACCAAATTTACAAGTTGAAACTCACAATAAATTTCTAACCATGCCTCAGATGGAAAAACTGTCAATTGTATTAGATATGGGGCACCAGGTTTGAACTAGTGGAGCCCCTCCATTGTCATTTTGTTGCACACAAAATCATTTTTTGGAGGTTCATTGAGACTAGCGTTTTGTTCAATGAGTCATAGTGCAATTTCATAAAAAGGTGGTTGATTTTCAAGAACACTATGCCAAATGATTATGGGCAGCATGGTCATATGGGCCTTGGAAAAACAAACATGCATGAGCTTAAGAAACTCTGTTACGATAGCTAGATTGCTTTTATGCCCCCAGACCAAATTGACAACATTTCCTTGAATGGCTTGAGGAGGTGAGTTGCAACTCACAATAAATATTAAAATAAGACACAAATATATAAACCATTCATTGCACTGGATATTGGGCACTGTGTTTCATCTAGTGGGGCACCTGTGTTGTCATTCTATTGCTCGGAAAAGCATTTGTTGGAGGATCTTCGAGATTAGGTCTTTTCTTAATGAGGCACAATGAAATTTCCAAACAAGAGGTTGATTTTCAATAACATTTTGTCAAGTGATTGTGGGTACCATGGTGACATGGGAAATTGAAAAACAGATATGTGAGATATTACAAAACTCTATTATTCTACTCAATTTTTATTTTATGCCTCTAGACTAAATTTCCAACATGTCCCTGAATGGATTGAGGAGGCAAGTTGAAACTGGTGATAAAACTCAAACCAAGACTCGTATGGATTAATCATCGGTTACATTGGATCTGGGGCCCCTCCGCTATAATTTCCAAACAAGAGGTAGATTTTGAATAACATTATGTCGGTCAATTGTGGGGTACCATGGTCACATGGGAATTAGTCAAATAGATGTGTGAGAGCTTACAAAACTATGGTATGCTGCTCGGTTTGGATTTTATTTTCTAAGAACAAATTTCCAACATGTCTGTGAATGGCTTGAGAAGGTGAGTTGCAAATCATGATAAAACTCAAATCTGGACTCAGATGGAGAAACCATCGGTTGAATTGGATTTGGGGCACTAGGTTTCATATAGTGGGGTCTCTCTTCTGTCATTCTTTTTCCCAAAAAATCATTTGTTGGAGGATCTTCGAGACTAGGGTTTTTCTCAATGAGGCATAGTGCAAATTCTAAGCAAGAGGTCGATTTTCAAGAACACTATGTCAGGAGATTGTGGGTAGCATGGGTGCATGGGCCTTAGTTAAAATCATTCTTAGGAGATTAGGAAACTTTGTTATGCTGCTGCATTTGTATTTTATTCCCTCAGATGAAATTTCCAACATTTCACTAAATGCCTTGAGGAGGTGAGTTGCAACTCGAGATAAAACTCAAACCAGGACTTGGATGGAAAAATAGTTGGTTGCATTGGATTCTAGGCACATGTTTTAGTTATTGGCACCCCTCCACTATCATTCAATTTCCTAGAAAATCATTTTTTCAGGGATCTCCAGGAATAGGGTTTTGCCGAGAGATTATTACATATGTTTGACAATTTAACACATTGTAAGGCTAGATAAGACAAGGAATGGCAAGGAGAGGCAAGGCATGGAATGGTGAGGCATGTCATGACATATAAAGGAAAGTAAATGCAAGGAATGGCATGTAAAGGCATGGCATTGCATGGCATGGAAAGTGAAGGAAAGAGAGGGCATGTAAAGGAAATATATGGCATGGTAAGGAATGGCATGGTAAGGCATGCCATGGGAAGGAAAGGCATGGAAAGGCATGGAATGACATGGCATAGAAAACAAATGTAAGGCATGGAATGGTATGGCATGGAAATTAAATGCGTGGCATGGCATGGAATGAAAATACAAGGCATGGAATGGAATGGAAAGGCAAGGAAAGGCAAGCCATGGCATGGAAAGGAAAGAAAAGGAAATGAATCACAAGGCATTGCATGGAAAGGAAAGACATGGAAAGGCATGGAATGAAAAGACAAGGAAAACAAATGCATGGCATGGCATGGAAAGGAAACACAAGGCATGGCATGGCATGACATGTTAAGGCAAGGAATGGAAAGGAAAGGAAAGGCATGGCATGTAAAGGCAGAACATGGAATGGAAAAGAAAGGAAATGGAAGGCATGGAAAGGCATGTAATGGAAAGGAAAGGAATGGCATGGAAAGGATAGGCATGGCATGGTAAGGCAAGGGATGGCAAAGCATGGAAAGGAAAGGAAAGGCATGGCATGGCAAGGAAAGTCATGGAATGTAAGGGAAAGGCATGGAAAGGAATGACATGGAAAGGAACGACATGCCATGGAAAATCAAGGCATAGCATGGAAAGGAAAGACATGACATGGAAAGGAAAGGCATGGGATTTCAATGCAAGGAAAGGAATGGCATAGAATGGCATGGGATTGAAATGCAAGGAAAGGCATGGAAATGCATGGCTTGGAAATACATGGCATGCTATGACAAGGCAAGGAAATGCAAGGCATGGCATGGAATGGAATGGAAATGAAAGGCATTAAAATGAAAGGCAAGGCATGGAATGGAATGGTATGACATGGAATGGAAAGGAAAGAAAATTCAAGGCATGGCATGGCAAGGAAAGAAAATGCAAGGCATGGCATGGGAAGGAAGGGCATTGCATGGGAAGGCATGGCATGGCATAGAAATGAAAGGAAATGCAAGGAATGACATGGCATGGAAAGGCAAGGAATGACATGGAAAGACAAGGTGTGGCATGGCATGGCATGGAATGACAAGGAATGGTATGGAAAGGAAAGGAATTGCATGGCATGGTATGGTAAGGAAAGGCATGGAAAGGAATGACATGGAAATTCAAGGAATACCAATGCAATGGCATGGAAAGGAAATGCAAGGAATGGAAAGGAAAGGCATGAAAAGGCATGTCATGGCAAGGAATCCATGGAAAGGCATGGTAAGGAAATGCATGATATGGAAAGGGAATGAATGGCATGGAAAGGAAATGAATGGAAATCTATGGCAATGCAAAGTTTGGAATGTAAAGGAAGTGAAATACAAGGAATGGCATGGAAAGGCAAGGCAATGCAAGGCATGACATAGCATGACATGGAAAAGAAAGGCATGGTTAGGCATGGAAAAACATGTCATGGCATGGAAAAGAAAGGAGATGAAATGCATGACATGGCATGTCATGGCATGGAAAATAAAGGAAATGCAAGGCATGACATGTCATGTCATGGAAAACGATGGAATCACATGGCATGGAAAATCAAGGGAAGGAAAGTCATGGAATGGCAAGCCAAGGCATGGCTCGACATGGCATGGCATGGAAAGGAAAGGTATGACATGGCATGAAAAGGCATGTAAAGACATGTTATGGCATGTAATTGAAAGTAAAGGAAAGACATGGCATGAGAAGGAAAGGCATGATATGACATGGCATGTCATAGCAAGGAAAGACAAGGCATGACATGCCATGGAAAGGAAATTCAATATAATGCATGGAAAGAAATGGAATGGAAACAAAAGGGATGACAAGGCATGGCATGGCATGGAAATGCAAGGCATGGAATGGAAAGGAAAGGCATGCCATTTCATGGCATGGAAATGGATGGCATGATATGGAATGGAAAATGAAGGGAAGAAAAGGAATGTCATGTAAATGAAAAGAAAAACATGACATGGCATGGAATGCTAAGGAAATGCAAGGCATGGCTTGGCATAAAATGGAAAGGAAAGCCAAGTGTTAGGGACTTAACCTCTGTAACCCCTCACATAGATAGAATAATATAATTTCCCTGTAATAAAGGGTGACATTAGTTAATAAGTCCTATTTAATAAATATGAACAACTCAAGGTAAGAAGTCCTAATAGAAGCTTTTGCTTCTAGAAATATATTCATCTAGAATGTTCTTTAGAAGATATAATTAGTGTAAATAAGAGTAGGAGGCATGACGAATCTTTCTCTTGAGAATTATTGTAATAGATATCTGCTTTGATGGAGGTTGCCCCATCGAAGAGGCCAATGCACATTGTTTCCTATCAATAAAGGCATTATTTTGGTGTTGTGGTTCCATATATTATGTTGTTCCATTGTTATATTCTTGTTCTATGTTGTTATTTCGCTGGTATTCACTCCAATATTTTTGTTTTCTACTATTATAATAGATCTGGTGCCTAACAAGTGGTATTAAAGCACTTTCCTTGGCAAGATTTGTGGGTTAATGTTTTTTCTAGGGTAGATATGTGTTTTGGCATCCTTAATCTATAGAGATCTATCGTTCAACACATAAATCCATGGTCATGGAAGCATACACACAAGAAGTACAAGAGGTACTTAAGCTCACATTGTTGGACACCCTTGTAACCCATGTTGGTACCCCTTTGAGTGGTAGCACATCAGACAACACATGTATACAGACTTGTGCTTCCACATACCTCTTGTATATCGAGAGACCCCCTAGCTATCCTGAAACCAGCCATAGATCAATCGATCGATTGCCTAAATTATATAGTGCCACTAAGAACAACACTCAAGAAGATACTCTCTAGTATCTAGGTAGTCAGGTAGTATGGATAAGGGTATGGTCTATCCTCGTTGGTTAGTTCCCTAAGATACTGGGTCGAGTACAATGGTTGGGCCCTACACGTATATCAGAGAGCTATAACATAGGGAAAACCCTTGTATGCAGGAACCCTAAAAACCCTAACACTTGGTAAGGAAACCAAACAGAAAAGGAAAATAGAATATCTATTTCTGTGCAACCTTTCCTCCAACATTCGGGTTGCAAAAATTACAAATAGAAAAGGAATAAAGAAGATCTATTTCCCTGGAACCTTCCCTCCTGCATCCGGGTTGCGAAAATTACTATGCATATATTTCATTTTTTTGTTAATATTTTTGGCATTTCGATACTACGATATTATGCATATCTACATAAAACCCTAGCAAAGTTTTTAAAAAACTGGAAAAATAAAAGGAAAGTAAAAGGGAAAAGGAAAAGGAAAAAAGGAGAAAAAAAAATATGGGACCTACCAACGCACTTATGTGACACATATCTCATTGTATTTACCCTTTTTCCTGGATCGTTTTGACACCTATCATTTTTAAGTTTTTTTTACCTCCCTAAACCCTTATTTTAGACCTATCTCATTGGATTCCTCTTTTCCCCTGATCGTTGTGATACCTATCATTTTTAACCTTTTTTTCAACCTTCCTGCACCCTGATTTGTGACCTATCTCCTTGGATTCCTATTTTTTTCCTGATAGTTGTGATACCAATCATTTTAACCTTTTTTATTAGCTTCTCTCACCCTTAATTAAGACCTATCTCATCATATTCCCCTTTTCACCCTGATCATTGTGATACCTCTCATTTTTATTTTTTTTCCCATGTGTCCCACTCATCCATTCATGGCTCCCACCTGCCAAGAAGAAACCAATCAGAAATTTAGCATTCAACTTACTGCACTTCAGACCCAAGTAAATAGGGACATTTTGACCCTTCATGGAAAAATGTACAACATCCAAGCCTAACTTAGTACCCAAATCACTGAAGTCAATTATGCTCTCAATGAATTCATCAAAGAATTCCAGGATCCTTCCTCCTATGACCCAACTCTCTCTACTAAAAGTGTTGACTCAAACTAGCCTCTACACTCTCATTCCAACTCCCCACCTCATGACCATGTCTCCCTAAAGTCAAGGTCAATAAATTTGATGGATTGGGTCCACAAGCTTGGGTTACATAGATGGAACTCTATTTCTCCCTACATGGTATCACTAATGAGTTAACCAAGCTTCGCTATGGAATTCTCTTTTTGGATCCGAAAATATGGAAATGGTGGCAATGGCATCACAATGCATGCTAAGGGTATGTTTCTTGGTCATAGTTTGTTGTAGAGTTGTATCAACTCTTTGACACTGACACTGACCATTTAGGATGTTTAACCAAGTTGGAACAATCTAGAACAGTGGAAGATTATATTGTTTCTTTTGAGCATTTGGCTTTCTGAACAGAGGGCATGGTAGATGCTTTCTTCAGAGAATGTTGTATCAGTGGCCTCAAGGATGAAATGCATGCCCAGGTTATCATGGCTCTCCCTCATACTTGGTTGGAATCCACTAAGCGTGCCAATGAGGCATAATAGTTCATCTTGGCCAAAATCATAAAACCCCCTTTTGTCTCTCGCCCTAAACCCTACCCCCTTCCCCTAAGGACATTCCTCTCAAGGTCCACAAGTTAACATAGGAATAAATGGTTGAATTCCAACTCAGGGGTCTTTGATATAATTGTGATCATAAATACTTTCCATGGCACAAGTGTAAAGAAAAAAAATAGTTTATGGCCATTTCTGAGGATGTTCCTGATGAATATGTTGAGGTTTTGACCTAATGTATCCCTACCACCAACCGATGATATTACACCACCCTCAAATCCTTTCGAAGCTAAACCACTCATTTCACTACATGCTCTCACTGGTTTTTCATCTCCTCAAACCCTCAAATTTATTGGTTACATTAAATAAAGGAAAGTCCTCATCTTAATTGATAGTGGAAACACTCCTAATTTAATTCATTGTTTCCTTTCTCAAGAAGTCAATTGCTACATCCACGTTGTCAATAATTTTCAATTCATGATTTCAAATGGTGGTTCCATGAAATGTGGACAACATTGTCAAAATGTGTGCTTACAAATTAGTCAGTATAACTTGAAATATCACATATTTGTTATTGACATGGGTGGTCGTGACATTGTTCTTGTTGTGGAATGGTTACGCACCCTAGGAACCATACTCATGTATTTTAAGGAGTTAACCATGGAATTCCAACAAAAAGGTCAACAATATTAATTCCAAATCATTACCACAGGCTCTCCAAAGATCATCAATTCCCCCCACATGGAAACGTTACTCAAATAAGTTCACTCTGACATCATTCCCTAACTCCATTTCATTCACGTAGTTCAAACACCCGAGGTACACCCCAACCTTCAAGCTATCCTTTGATGCCATCAAACTATTTTCCAAACACCTTAGGTCCTTCCCCCCTCATGTGGCGACCATGATCATTAAATTCCTTTAATACCAGACAATATTCCTCCCAATGTTCGCCCTTATCATCGTCCTTTTTCTCAGAAAATTGAAATTGAGAAAATTTCCTACGAACTATTACAATAAGGTGTTATTCTTCCTAGCACTAGCCCTTATTATGCCCCTGTTGTCATGGTTCTCAAGAAGGAAGGAAAATGGTGCATGTTTCTTGATTTAATTTCCCTCAAAAAACTTACCATTAAGGACAAATTCCCCATTCTTGTCATAAAGGACCTGCTAGATGAACTTAGTGGGGCTCAATACTTTAACAAAATCGACCTCCATTCTAGCTACCACGAGATACGCATGAAACAGGAAAACTTTCCCAAGATGACATTTTGAGGTCATGAGGGACACTATGAGTTCTTGGTAATGCCCTTTGGTCTTTGTAATTCTCCCTCCACTTTTCAAAGTCTCATGAATCATGTATTTAATCCTTTCCTCCATCACTTTCTATTAGTTTTCTTTGATGACATTCTCATCTATAGTAAAACGTGTCCAAACCATCTCAACCATGTAGATCAAGTTCTCCATATCCTCTCCATGGACAAATGTTTCCTTAAACAATCTAAATTTTCTTTTGGTGTCTGTGAAGTTGAGTACATGGGTCATATTGTTGGAAAGGATGGTGTAAGGGTGGATCCTAAGAAAATTGAAGCTATGTAGAATTGGCCTCACCCCAAAACTCTTAAAATTTTGTGTGGTTTCCTTGGTTCAACGAGACATTATATAAAGTTTGTTTAAAACTATGGAAAACTTGCACCCCCCCTCTAAAAACTCTCCTTAAAAATAATTCCTTTAGTTTGACTCCAAAAACAGACCAAACCTTCCAAGCCTTGAAGGAATCTATGTTCACTAATACTGTACTGGACCTACATGATTTCACCAAGAATTGTTTTCTAGAATGTGATGCATTAGGGAGAGGAATCGAGGAAATCATTTTGCAAAATGGTCACCCTTTAGATTTCACCAGTAAAACATTATCAGAGCGACATTTGGGCCAATCGATCTATGAAAAATAAATGATGGCTATTTTTCATGCAGTGGATCTATGGCGCCCTTATCTATTGGTACACTGCTTCCAAATTAAAACAGACCATCAAAGCCTTTAGTACTTCCTTGAACAAAAAATTTCATCCCAAGAGAAACAAAAATGGGTAGACAAGATGTTTGGCGATGACTATGAGATCATTTATAAAAAGGGTAAAGAAAATAGAATGTGATGCATTAGGGAGAGGAATCGAGGAAATCATTTTGCAAAATGGTCACCCTTTAGATTTCACCAGTAAAACATTATCAGAGCGACATTTGGGCCAATCGGGATCTATGAAAAATAAATGATGGCTATTTTTCTCATGCAAAGGATCTATGGCTACCTTTTATTCATTGGTACACTGCCTCCAAATTAAAACAGACCATCAAAGCTCTTTAGTACTTCCTTTAGCCCAAATAATTTCATCCCAAGAGAAACAAAATGGGTGACCAAGATGTTTTACATGATTATGAGATCATATATAAAAGGGTAAAGAAAATGTGGTGGTCGACACTCTTCCTAAAATATGAAGAAGAAGGTCTTATCTTTTCCCTCTCATTCATTGTCGTTGACTAGCCCCAAATTGTATGCCACGAATGGTTGCATGACCCCACAATATCTAGCCTCATAAAAAAAATTTGAACAGGATCCTCAAGTTGCTCCAGGGTACTCTTGGCACAATGAAGTTTTTAACTATAAAGGTCTCTTATATTTAAGAAAATAGTCGGCCCTTAAATCCAAGGTGATCTTTGAGTTTCATGCTTCTACTATTGTATGTTATTCATGTTTTACCAAAAATTATGAATGGATCAAACACCCCTTCTTTTGGGACAGTATCAAACAAGACATTTGCACATTTGTGGAAAAATGTTATATATGTCAATGCAATAAAGGCGAGACTACCAAAACTCCTAGCACAATCCATCTGCTTCCGATTCCACATACTATTTGGATGAATATTTCTATGGATTTCATTGTTGGCCTACCCAAATAAGGAAATAAGTCAGTGATCATGGTGGTAGTGGATCGTCTCTCCAAATATGCTCATTTATGTTCTCTTCAACACCCATTCATAGCATCTATAGTGGCTCAAATTTTTATGGGTAATATCTTCAAACTTCATGGAATGCCTCATTCTATTGTTTCTAATCGTGATCCAAATTTTACTAGATACTTTTGAAAAGAGTTGTTCAGGCTCCAAGGAACCCAATTGCATATTAGTACATCCTATCATTCCCATATGGATGGCCAAACATAAGTGTTAAACAAGTGTTTAGAAACATATTTTAGGTGTTTTGCATTCGACCAACAACATCAATGGGTTCAATGGTTACCCTTAGATGAATGGTGCTACAACACCTCTTACCATACAACTACTCGCATGACTCATTTTGAACCAATCTATGGACAAACTGTACCATCAATTATCCCATACATGTCAAGCGTCTCCAAGGTTCAGGAGGTTGACCACAATCTTACAACTTGCATGACCATTATTCATACTCTCAAAGACAATTTGTTCATGGATCAGAACTTCATGAAGCAACAAGTAGATCAAGCTTGTTCTGAAAGTTAATTTGATGAAGGGCATCAAGTTTTTATTCTTTTACATACATATAAGTAGACTTCTCTCAAATCTAAACAATGTTATAAATTGACCCCTAAATTTTATGGTCCTTATAGTATTCTCAAGAGGGTGGGATGAATGAACTATGAGTTAGATTTTCCCAACAACTCCCAGCTACATCCTATTTTTCATGTCTCCTTCTTGAAGAAAGTAATTGGCAACAAGTGCCATGCTCAGACCAGTCTCCCGGAGTTGGATGAATAAGGCTCCATTTGTTTGTAGGCACAAGCCATATTGGACCAGCTAGAGTGTCATGTTCATCAGTTCACCATCTAGGAAGTATTAGTTCAATGGGAGAATACCCCACCAAAATATGCCACTTGGGAGATGACTACTATTTTGTAGAAATTTTCTCATCTTAAGCCTCGAGGACAAGGCTCTTTTTGAGGGGGAGGGCATGTTAGGGACCTAACCTTTCTAACCCCTCACATAGATAGAATAATATATTTTCCATGTAATAAAGGTCGACATTAGTTAATAAATCTTGTTTAATAAATATGAACAACTCGATGTAAGAAGACATAATAAAAGCTTCTGCTTCTAGAAATATCTACATCTAGAATGTTCTTTAGAAGATAGAATTAGTATAAATAAGAGTAGGATGCATGATAAATATTTGTCTTGAGAATTATTGTTATAGATCTATTCTCTGTTGGAGGTTTCCACCTCGAAGAGGCAAGTGAACATTGTTTCCTATCAATAAAGGTATAATTTTGGTGTTGTGGTTCCATATATTATGTTGGTTTGCTCCTATATTTATGTTCTCTATTGTTATTTTGTTGGTATTCACTACAATATTTATGTTTTATTCTATTATAATAGATCTAGTGCCTAACAACAATGCATGGCATGGAATGGAAAGGGAATGAAATGCATGAAAAGGCAAGGCATCACATGTCAAGGAAAGGCATGCAATGACATGGCATGACAAGGAATGACAAGTGAACGTAAGGCAATTCGTGGCATGGAAAGGAAAGGAATGTCAACTGAAGGTAAGGAAAGACATGACATGTAAAGGAAAGGCATCGTATGGCATGGCATGGAATAGAAAGGAGAACAAAGGAAAGACAATAAGTAAAGGAAATCAAGTCAAGGAAAGGAAAGCAAGGAAAGGGAAGGAAAACAAGGAAATTACTATTACAGAATCCCATATATTAACCAAGTCTTTCGATTCACAATCATCCCATTCATTACTACTACATGGATCATGGAAGCAATAAAGTTTTATTTTCCATATTTCAACTATTGCATTGTCCAATGTTCGAATTGAATGGAATCCATGAGTTCCCTCGATCATTTTTCATTGATACCATTGTGATCGATTTACATCGAACACCCCCACAAAATATCTATTTACATGTTTTTTCTTGTGTGATTTGTCTTCAAAAGTTATTGTTCCCTTTCCCATTACTAAAGAACACCATTCAACAATGGATTTCACATATCGAATGAGGGAATTAGTTGTTAACATATTTTCCTGCTTATGTAATGGTATTTTTATGCACATGCTTGATCTATCGTTCTCCCATTTCCCGTGCCCAGACTTGAAATAATTCCAAATGTTTGGTACCTTATGTTGTTTTTCCAACATACACAACCATTGAAATACAAAAGCATTTTTTAACTAGCCTGCAAAACCATATGACCAAATCCAATCTTGATCCATCTGTATGTTCTTCTCCTTAAGGTGATTGTAAAACAACTGAAATCAATGTTTTATGTAGGATAAGTCATGGCACCGATCATCTCTTACATACAAATGACACTCCTTCAATATAACTATGTTTTATTTATTAATATCTGACCCATTCATGTATGTCATATGGACCATTATGTTGACCTGATATGAGTGATAATATTGTCTTTGAATCTCATTTTGTGGTTGAAGGGTCTAGTTCTTAGTAAAATCAACCATTGATAAGATAGTACCAATGGGAAATGTATCTCTGCACTTTTTAAAATGCTCATCTTTCCATCGAGCCACATGGACATGATGAACATATTTTCATGTCTTTTTGATGAAGTCCTTCATGAATTCACATACTCGTATTGTTTTGATTCTACCTATTCAAAACATTGGTGCTAATTATTCGAAATTCAAGTGCACTATGTATTGTCTTGAATCTCTGATATAATTATATGTTTGTAATGTCAATAAAGTGTTTAATACAGGGTTCATGGTCCCTAGATACCATTCTCAATTTTAGTACATATTTTTTGTTGGAATAAGGCCTAGTTCTTTCATGCTATAAATCGTGTACTAGTCCCTTAACTGCTCCAATTATCTTCATGTCAGAATGAGGTAACCTATTAGTGAAGACCGACAGATATGTTGGGCCACCCATGTCAAGGATATATTATATATGAGAATAATTTCTAAGGTTTTTGATATTGCATTTCATGAGATGAGAGGTTGGTTGGAGAAAACGATGTTTTCTTGTGTTCTTTCTAATAATTGATTTTGACAAGACATGTTGGGCTGCATTAAAGATGTTAGAATGGGATTTATTACCAATTATTTGAAAAAAATCCAAAATTTTTATAACAATATGATGACTTTTTTCTAAACCTTTAAATGTTCTAATGCCTAAAATTCTCCTAGAAATACTAAAACTTCTAGATTTTAACAAAGCCAAAAATAATTGACATTAAGTGGCATTCGATTTTGGATCAAAATATTTTTTAATGATTTTATATGAATAATAATGAATATTACGGTTAGGTAAATTACCTTCAAGTGATTATATACCACTTTCATCCACCTGGATGCATTTAGGAGTTCTTCGCGACAAACTACTCAATATAGGTAGCGACGATGAACCCCTATTCTGGTAATCTTTACCTCCCTGATGTGGAGTTAAAAATGTTGTAGTTATTTCCCCTTCGATCACTGGAGTATCAATTCTACGAGGAGAGTGGACATGCCTGTTGCACCTCTTTTGTCACCTTAGTGAGCAAAATAGAGGTGCTTGCAATCTTAGTTGGGTTTTCTAAGCATGACACCTATAAGGAAAAGGGTTAGAGAAAGAAATATAAAAGAACAACTAAGAATTAAACTAAGAAATAAAATAACAACTAAAATAATGAACATAGGGACATAAGGACAAAAGA
>SNQJ01S0041621.1:0-26430 GCA_010110895.2 Picea sitchensis | reverse complement strand
ATATTTTCCGAAGTGGTGAAAAGAAATTCAGTAAAAAAGGGTCAGACAACTTCACCGGGGTACTGAACAGGCTCGCTGGCAGTGAAGCAATGTCTAAGAGATCTGTAAGGATGTTATACATAAACATCAGATAACTCGGGTAATCAACGCTTTCTGAAATCCTGACCATTTCCCCAAAATTTCGACAGGACTCCCCTTGTTTAGATTATACAATATCATTCTTTGATGCAAGATGAGAATCACAAGACCTATTGAATATCCTAGGATGGTTACGACTGTCTTGAAGTGTTCCCCAAACTTAGTAGTGAGAAAGGGAAAATTGCGAAGATGACTTCAGCTATGTGTGGGAAGAGCATCTGAGTTCGAAAAAGTTTCAGGGTTACCAAGCGAAATTTTTTCCCCCTTTCTATCTTTTCCCTTGGATCTTATCCTTGATTTTAGCCTATGACTTCATTTACCCAATTTTGGCACCTGGTCTACTGTTCTTCCCGCCTCACAGGGAAGCGAGATCCCTAGTTGGAGCCTATGTTGGAGCCGCCCTTGTTTTTTCACTTCGAGCAATTTTCGATGTTTGATACTTGACATTTAAAGTTGTTCTTCTTTTCCTTCCGAAATCATAAGACTCTTAAATCCTGTCGTTTGAATAACAAGGCTTTTTTCACTTTCAAAAGAAAAGATCCATTCTCTGCCAATATGTTTACCTTTTTGTTTTGTTTTGGAAAGTCGCAAGTCGGATATCGCAAGTCAGACACTTTGGTTTTTTGATTCACAAGTCCCGAGTCGCGAGAATACGAACTCGGCTCTAAATTTCGTCCAAGGCATTGACTACGGTAAAAACTTTAACTCTTGATTAGACATTGTCGGGGTTACGCGCCTCGGCATTTGTCGACCCTAAATTTTAGTTTTTACAAACCTGAGAGCCAAGAACGCGATAACCTTTTGATAACTGTGGCCAAGAACCAAGGGTAAAAAAAAGCTAACCACGGTCAAACTCGGTTCTCGGCACATCGCCTTTCGGGATTTTCTTTCTTAGAGTTAATATGTCCAAAAATACGATTCGCAAAGTTGCAACATAATTATTCGGGCCTTAATTATCGCCGCATCGCGATATCGCGACTCGGCATATCATTCTCATAAAAATTTTCCTTCGAATTCCCGAGTCACGATATGGAAATTCAGTTAATCATATCATTAAGGATCCGCCAAATCAAGATTACCATTGATTACATTAAAATCGGCCCTCGCAGTATCGCGAGTTTACGGGTCAAAATACGAAAGCAAAATTCACGATGCAACGAAAGGCGAGGAAGTTTTTCAAGTCGTTAAGATTTGTATTTTTTGAATTAAATGAAACATGCCCGTGCTTCAAGGTTGGCACACCTCACGAGGTATTTATTTATTTTCTCTCCATTACCCAAGTACCTGTCAAGCCGCCCAATATTCATGACATTAATGAGAATTTAGGGTAAATCCACGAAAAAAATAAGATCGGATTTTTCAATAAATTCGGTTTTATTCACGATCTGACAGACTTACGTCTAAAGGTACATGATTTTCAAATATATACAAGATTTCGTTTTATTTTTTAAACATTTCTATTTAACGCGTAAAGCTCGCCTTTTCCCGAAGATACTCATTTCTGCATGTATACACAGGTCTACTGCAGAAGAGCAAAACAATAGGCTTCAGCTATGGCACAAAGGAGAGCAACAAAAGCAAACATCAAGGTTGTGGCACAGGGTCCGGATAATGTCTCAGATACTTCGCCTCGGATGAGTGGCTCAGTATCCACCTGGAGGTCTATTTCAAACATTCTGAAAGCCGGGCTGGTAAACTATTCGGATTCTGATGACGATAATCTTGATATTGTGAAGGATGACATGAATACTAGGTACAAGACAATTGTTCAGTCAGGGATGCACCTGGTCGCAACCAGACCTCGGTTACTCCCATACTACGACATGATTCGATGGGCATTGGATCACATCGACCTGCCTACCAGAACTATCGTGGATGACCGACAGGACAGGATCGGGACTTTTAGGCCTGAACATATCCAGTCTATGTATAAGCTCCCAATAGCTTTCGAATATACATATGGCCAAGAATTCTTGGCGGAATTCAAAAAGAAAGAGTGCCAAGAATTTGACAGAACCCTGCCAGGCTTGATTAAAGATTGGGTGTCGCGTTCTGCGACATTCAGAGTGAATGACAAGGGTGTGTATTCAATTTCTTCGTTGGAGCCCAATTTTTTATATGTGGCGATGATGGCTTGTCGGCTTTTCGGATGGGAGGATACCGCCCATTTCTACGTCCAGTGGGTACCTCTAATCTATCGAGTAGCAGAAGGTTCCTCCTTCAACTGGGAAAAAATGCTCTCTGATAGTTAGTTCAACAGGATTACAGAATACCAGGAGAAGAAGGCAGCCGGGAGGGCATCTGGATTCTTCATGTCCGCGTATCTAATGGACGCAATTTGCTCCATGACGCCTTTCCATTTAATGAATTGGGCTTGGAGTCCAACCGAGGAAAAAATTGTACATGAGTACCATGATAAGTTGTGTGAAAATAACGCGAATGATTTTATTTACGAGATCTTCAATTGGGTGATGGTACCCCTGCACGTCGCCATTTTTGGTATTACACCACCCCGCATCTCTGATAGCATTGTTGCGAATTTGAGCCGTATCGCAGACTGGTATGTAGAGGAAGAATTCTCCTATTTGAGAGTCTTCGGAGCCACTGTTCCTCCTCTGGCGCTCCCACAATTCATTCCTGACAAGCTAGCCTGTCGCGAGATTGCTCGGAAAACGGTAATCGATGGAGTGAGAAAAGAGCTCAAAGCGTCAGCCAAGAAGGTATGGCCATTTTTCCCTATTCGGCTGAATTCATATTCATTATTAGATTTTGGCCATGCTAAAGCTGAGGCTACAGCCATTGAAGACTTGAGCCTAGTCTCCATCGAGTACAAGAAGCATGATCCTCAGGGGATCGTAAGCACTCATTTGGGAAATTGCGGACTAAAAAGGTTCGAACATGAAAATTTGCCCTCGGATGATGTTTTTCGAGCGGCGAGGTCCTATTCAGAAGTGCAATATAGAATCAGATCTCTGGCACCCAAAGACAAGGTTTATGTTCTGAAATTTCAGGGACATAGGAGAAGATGCCTTCCCGTTGTCTTGGGAGGTTTGGGACTCTCTAAAGATAAAGAAAATGAGGCCAGAAGTTCTATGGGGTAGTCTTCTAATCCTGAAAGACATCAGGAACAAAATCCCGAACAGGGAAAAAGTCCCCAGCGAGAGAAGAGTCCTGAGCAGGAAAAGAATCCAGAAAAGAAGAAGAGTCCTGTGAGGGAGGACAATCCTGAAACAGAAAAAGAGGTTACTGACCCTCTCAAGGAGCATGGTCCTGAGGTAGAAATAAAAGACACAGGCCCACCAAAAACTCAGAATCCGGAGGCAGGGACTAAGACCTCTAATCCCCCGAAAAAGCAAGATCCACTCAGCACACCAGCGAAGGTGACAAAACCGATCGGACAACCCATCACGTCTGTTACACCCTTGCAGTCAGCACAGGGAGGCGTTAATGAGGGATGGATTTTCGGGGAGGAACTAAAACCTATAAGGGTAGAGGAACTCCCCCCTAATGATTTCTTCTTTGAAAAAAGAGGAAAGTTGTGGTGAAGCGAGAAATTTATCAGGAGGGAGAGTCCACAAATAAAAGATTCAAAGTGATGACCGATGGGATGAACAAGAAGAAAGATGAATTTGCCACTGAAATTGCAGGAACGTTGGGAGCGTATGCAACAACAAATCAATTCTCGGTCGAAATGTTAAAGAGGCAGCTCAAAGCAAAAATCCGCCTGATCAAGACCCTTGAGGCCAGGGTAACTTCAGCAGCAGAAATCGCTAGAAGTCAAGTGAGCGGAGAAATTGAGTTGGCCCAATTGGCCGACAAGAAAGAGATTGGAGTCCTCAAGACTAAGCTGGAACAAGCAAATTCTACAATCCGAGATGGTCGGGTACAATCGAGCCAGCAGAGGGATACAATTACACAGCTGCAGACTCAGTTGGAGGTCGCAGAAAGCAAAGCGGTTGACATCGAGATCGTTAAATCTCAAGCGACTGATATTCAGAGTAGGATCTCCTCTGCTCAACAAAGCCTGCTAAACAAAATAGGAGAAATTCGAGAAGACTGCTTGTTAATACATCGAATCTCTGAGGATCTGATTAACAAAGAAAGGAACGCAGAAGCTGCTCGGGTCACTTTTCAAGAGGCAGTGATAACGACCAACAACAGATTTTCAGGGCATCCTGGGCTCACCATTTCCGAACAAACCAGGGGTAATATCTTGTTAAAGAATTGGGAAGAGGATATTACTTTAAGCAAAGAGCAGGCTCAAAAAGTAGCAAATTCGTTAGAAGAGGCCCTCAATAACATAAATGGTGAGCAGTTGGGGATAGAAATTGGAGCTGATACAGAGGCGCTAAGACGGATAAATATAGATCGGATTTCTCTCAACATAAAGGAGGGGAACGATAGAAATTCAGAAGAAATCTCCAAGATGGATAGGGTAGACCCAGCTCAAATCTACAAACATTTGATTCATCCTAGTGCGCAACTTGGTGCCCTTGAACTTGTTGATATACAAATAAATGATAAACTTCCACAGTTGGCCCGAGAATGCTATCTTGCCGAAGCTCGTTGTCAGGTCGAGCCTTCACAGCTTGCGACCCAATTTGTGGACAAGTGTGTCGTGTACACTGAATCCGTGCGAGGACAGACACCTAGCACTTCTGGAAGATAGTGTAAGGTAGCTAGAGAGGTAGTGGGGGGGCCCAGAGGGCCCATAGTGATAATAGTGGAGGTCATTCAATGTAAGGTGGACTAGGTCCACTATATTATAATATGGAGGTCATTCAATGGCAGTGGACTAGGTCCACTATATTACAACAATGCCCACTATGGTAGTTAGATATAATAAAATGTAAGAGGACTCTTAGAAGGTTCTACTTCTAGAAGATTTCTCCTCTAGAATGTTCTAGGTGATGGTAGCACTATATAAAGGGGTTCAAGCAATGTAATGAGACAATTATTGTATTTGAGCTGAAGCTCATTAGGAGGTTGCCCCCAAGAGGCAAGTGAACGTGAGTAGATCCCTCCATAATAGGATCCATTGTATGGTGTTTCACTACATCAAGGGTTTTGATATTTCTGTGTTCATGGCTGGTGAATGGTTTATGGTTTATTCTTGGTTATTTATGAAATATATTTGCAGATCTGGTTCAGGTACTTAACAATTGGTAACGGAGCACTTTTGTTGGCCTGAGCTGTGGGCAACTATTTTTTTTGGCTTTGCAGATTCTTTCGAGCGTAAAGAGGGCCGCGACATTGAAGTTTTCGGTATATTTCGGTGCAAATTTTGCAAAAAGGGTTGTATATCTGAGTTTCTCCTCTCAGAAAACACCCAATTTGAAAAAAAATCGTTCAAACGAAGTCCTAAGGTCAAGATATTGGATGTTTTAAAATCTGTAATTTTTTCAGGGGTTTTTCTGCGGATGGCGGCGCGATTTAGTTTTATTTTTGTGGCAGTTGGAGGCCGAATTTTCCAAGCAAGTTACAGATATGAGTTCCTCACAATTTCACCCAATTTAAAAAATCAGCCAACGAGTCCGAAGTGAAGTTATGAGCATTTTACCTTCAACAATTTTTTAGGGTTCTTCCAGAAAAAAACCGCGATTTCCTGCCGAAACTTATTGGGTCAAATTTTTGAGTTTTTTCGCACAGCTGCAGGACCTAAGAGTTCATAGGGTGCCTAAATGGCTAGTTCATCTCAAACCTTGAAAGAAATTCTTGAATCATTCAAAGCCCATTTTTTTCACACATTGGATGATAGATTGAATGTATTAGCATAAGGTCTCACAGACAGCCTCACAAATATCATTACAGATGGCCTCAATGATAGTTTCTCGTAGTATTCAAGATTCATTGAATAAATACTTAAGGAGAGATTTATTATGGAGGGTCTCATGCATGCATATAATCAAGGAATATATGCTTGGTACGATTTTGAGGCCGATTGTGACAGATTGGTATATGGATAGTTGTCACTTCGATGACAACCACTTCCATATTTTATTTGATGACTCTACTCCACCTTCTTTAGAGAACATAAAGGTCCCACATCAAGAGCTGTTGTTCACCAGATATTCTATGCTGGTATTATTCCTTCCAGATTCGCTATTTGACTCATTTCCACTATGTGGATGGATCTTCTTATTTGGATCCACATGATAGGTGTCAGCCTTGGAACATCATTTGGAGTTGGTAATTGGGTTCCAAAATCTTCTACACAGAGTTCACATGAGCACTTGGACATGGGACCCGGCTTACAATGGTGGTTGGACTACTCAAAGATGGTGGATTTCCTTTCTACATGGGACTTTTGTTCTTCATTCTTCTTCAGCATTAAGGTCCATAATTATCCATGGGACCCCTGTATATGGTTATACTTACTCATAAAAATCATTGAGGAAAACACTTTCATAAAGTGGATAGAATGTTAGGTAGCTATAGAGGTAATGGGGAGGCCCAGAGGGCCCATAGTGATAATAGTGGAGGTCATTCAATGTGGGCAGGACTTGTAGTCCACCATATTATTAACACGCCCAAATTATGGTAGTTAGATATAATAAATGTAAGAGGACTTCAGGTTGTCTCACTTAAAGATTTCCTAGAATGTTCTTAGGTGATGGTAGCAACATATAAAGGTCTTGCAATGTAATGAGACATGAAGAATTATTGTATTTGGAGTAGAAGCTCAATAGGAGGATGCCCACCTAAGAGGTAAGTGAACAGGAGAGGATCACTCCCATAATAGGATCCATTGTATGGTGTTTCCCTACCAAGGGTTTTGATATTTCTTGTGTTCATGGTTATGAATGGTTTATTGAACAGGAGAGGATCCCTTCCATAATAGGATCCATTGTATGGTGTTTCCCTACCTCAAGGGTTTTGGATATTTCTTGTGTTCATGGTTATGGTGAATGGTTTATGGTTTATTCTTGGTTATTTATGAAATATATTTGCAGATCTGGTTCAGGTTCTTAACAGATAGAATGCGTGAAATGGAATTATCTCGCTCCCCCCAGCTGTCAATGCAAAACCTTCACAGCTTGTATTTCTTTTTAGACAAGTGTATCATATGTATTAAATCTAGGCAAAAACAAGCACCTGGCACCTTTTTGTAAACAGATTCGGACAAATGGAGTAATTTCGCTCTTTTGAGCCGAGAGGAAAATTTTGTATAAATAGATCACAAAGAGGAGAGAAAGGGGCTGGACTTTTTGGGCATCAACTGTAAATAGAGTCTTTTGTATGGAGGAAGCTAATAGAAGCAATTTGAGGATTCCTGATTCCGTCCCGACCGTGTTATGAGTTTGTTTCATTGTGTTAATTGTTTCTTTTCATTTTGCTCTACATAATTGACGTGCATCATTATAATTTCATACGACCACGACTATAGTGAAATGATATCATATTTTCTGTAATTGTTTCTTGACTTTCCTCTGCACCAGCTATCAGCCGGTGTAAGAGCAATTTACACTTACGAAATTTTATGTTTATTTATGTTATGTCAATTGTGATTATATCAATTTCTTCTTCTGTGAATACGTTAGTTTTCTATTGATAGAATCTTCCGTTATCTACAGTTAAACATTTTTCTCCCATTTCATATCCTTACTAAGATAACACAGTTACGGGAAAGGGCCTTCACTTTGTATGCTTACTTTGTTGTCTCACGCAAAAGTTTCTCTTTATTTTGACGAAATAGAAACAACACCCAAATCTCTTGTTAAAACCATTTCCATATTAATAATTGTTCCTCAATGTCTGTACCCACAGTAACCCAACCTAACATTCAACCCAGATTGTCTAATCAAATACATGTCACTCTAAATCTTTTTGATATGATCCTTAGAACTGCAAATACCCGAGAAGAATTAGAACGTTCATGCACAACCATTGATTAAGACATCACCAGATAGGAATAGTTGGAAGCTAGGCAACAAGAACGTAGAAACCCTCACTAGTTTCCTATACCAAGGTTAGTAAAATCCTTTTTCAACATTTATCATATTTTTGGATGCCTTGACACTGTACTTTAAAGCCTTAAGTACAGACTCAGGAACAACAATTGGTACATACTTGGTACATGGTTGGATGAACTTGTTTATGGTACAGTTTAATTACAAGTTGGTGCATGGTTGATGCACTTGTTTATGGTATAGGTTGATTACATGTTGAGGTACATGTTGATGCATGGTTGATGCATGGTTCAGATTTATTGGTACAGGTTTACAATGGTATATCTCACAGTGATAGTGTGACATTGGTTCCATCATTCTACTTCTACTTCTAGGTGGCAGGATGGGGCAAGGACAGGTGGTTGTAGCCACCTTTCGGTTGTAGCTAGAGAAGATTGGGGGTTGTAGCCTCCTTATGGTTGTAGCCAGAGAATTGGGGAGTTGGAGCTTCCCTCAGGTTGTATCCTGAGAAACTAGGGGGTTGGAGCCTCCTTCCATTTGCAACTGGAAAACAAAGGAAGTTGGTGCTTCCAATGAATGTAATTCTTCAAGACATATAAGAAAAATCATTCTGTGGTTTTCTCCCAATTTGGGTTTCCACGTAAAATATTGGTGTACTGTGTATGTGTGTGATTGTTTATTTCTTACTGCTCATTATTGGATAATAATTCTACATTGATATAACAATTGAAGAAAAAGAATTATAATTACGCTATTACTAATTCACTCCCCCTCTCAGTAATCCAACAATTGGTATCAGAGCAGGTTCCTTCATAAATCAGTTTAACCACTGAAAGGTAGATTATGGAGAGTACCAACTTGTATAAAAATGGAATACCACAGTTTGATGGACATTAGTACTATTTTTGGAGCATAAGGATGAAGACATATATACAGGCACATGGATTTAAAGTTTGGAAATCAATTGTAGATGGATACACAACACCAGCAGTTCCACCAACAAATGACAAAGAAGTGAAACTCGATGAGAATAATTCCAAAGCCATAAATGAACTTTTGAATGGTCTCAGTGATACGGTATTCACCAAAGTTTCACGTTGTAAATCTACTAAAGAGATTTGGGACAAACTTTGAAATATTTATGAAGGAGATTCCAAAGTCAAAGAAGCAAAGCTTCAAACTTACAAAGGTCAGTTCAAACAACTAAAAATGAAGGAAGATGAAAATATCGCAGCCTACTTCTTATGAGTCAAAGAAACAGTGAATGAAATCATAGGATTGGGAGAAGAAATCGAAGAATCTGTAATTGTTCAAAAGGTACTAAGATCTCTTCCTATGAGATTCAACCCTAAGATATTAGAACTTGAAGAAAGATCAGATCTAAACTCAATAAGCACGGACGAACTGCATGGAATCTTCACAACATATGAGATGAGAACTAAACAGGAAAATCCAGATGTAAAAGAAGCAGCCTTCAAAGAATCCAAAAGATCAAAGAAAAAGAAAAAGGAACAAGAAGAATATAGTAGCAGCAACGACGTCTCAGAAGACGATGAAGAAGTGGCCAACTTCATCAAAATACTGAACAAGGGAACCAATGGTAAGTACAGAGGTAAGCTTCCTTTAATTTGTTTTAATTGTGATGGTATTGGTCATTTTTCTAACAAATGTCCACATAAGAAAAAGAGAAATGATGAAGGTTACTCAAAAGGAAGACAAACATATAAAGGTAAAATAACTACAAAGAAAGTTTTCAAGAAAAGGTTTTTCACCAAAGAATACATCTCATCATCAGATGAAGATGAAGTCAGTGACAGTGAAACAGGGTGAGTTCTATTCATGGCAGTAGAAGACTCTGGTAAAGAAGACTTTGAGGAAGAATATGAAGAATCATATGAAGAAGAAATTGAAGAGGCGAAAGTTGACTTCCGAGAAGAATTAATGAGTGCCATAGAAGTTATCAAAAGAGAAAAGAAGAAAAACAAGAAACTACAAGCAAAACTAGATAAGAAAAAAAAGACACTCAAGAACTAGAAAAAATTATCACAAAATTGAAGGTTCAAATAGAAGAAGATAAAAGAATTGAAGAAGCACTCAAAGAATAGCTAGAAGGAAAGGACAGGATCATTGGAAACCTCGAAGTAGAGATTGTCACACTAAGAAAGGATATTGAAAAGAAAAATATGCAGAATAGCTCAAAAGTTCTGGATGACATTATCAGCAGTCAAAAATCTTATCTTGACAGGTCCGGACTTTGATACAATCAGATAGAAAAGGGATCAAGCTCCAAAACAACAGATCAAGAAACAAATCCAAAAAGTTATGCAGAAACAATCAAAGGGGATCAAAATATATACAAGGAATATTACAAGGACACTACTCCACCGAGAATATTTAGATTTCAGAATCAACAACAGATAGATAGGCCTAAAGAAGAAGAAGGATTCAGAAGAGCACCTCCTTTCATATGATCTTCAACTACCAGGTATCAAACTATATTTTTTGGTTTATGTTATGCATGTAATAATTTTGGACATAAAACTGTAAATTGCAGAGCTAACAACAGGAACAATAACTACTTTGAGAGCCATTGTTGGACCGCATAAATACACCTTTTATTCCTTGATCATACACCATTTATCACCTCATTCTTATCTTATCCTTCCATAAAACCATTAATCTCCACCACTTTCATAATACATATGGGTTTATATCTCAATTTTCCACATTATTTATTTTCAAGTATTTTTAAGAGAATTTGTGATTAAATACTAGAAAATTAACATATTTTCATTATATCTCAAAGTTGGGTGAGTTTTATGATGACTACAAGCATATTTGATAATTTTCACAAGGTAAAAAATTACCACCTAGCTTCAAATTCGAATTTCATCTTCAAGCTTTGGTTTGGAGATAATCATTCAAGCTAACTTCAAGGAGAAGATCATGGATAGAATATCTTATCTAAGATATTTGTGGAGGATTTGAAGGGATAGCTTGAGAGAAAAGTGGATCTATAATTATGAGTTTGTTATCTTTATTCATGTATAAATAAGTGAGTTATCTCCTCATTTTGGAAGGAGGGCCTCTCTCTAGAATAGAGAATATAAGAATAGAGTGATTGAGCTTTGATTCATAGTATTGTATTTTTGAGATAGTGATTTTCATTATTTGTCATGTATTGGATTGTAATAATGCAAGATTTTACTTTCTCATAGTGGTTTGTCATTTACCTTTTTGTCGTGTGTTGTTGTATATGTTTTTAAAATGCTTTCATTAGATTTAATTTATGCACTTTCATGTTTTCATAGATTAATTATAGATTTCATGCTTCCATAGTTAGGTTAAGTTTTTTCTTTCATAGTTAGATTATGTCTCATTTGATTTCGTAGATTCAGTTTTCGTCTCAAGTTTATGTAGCATTAGGATAGTTTTCTTTCATAGATTAGTTGCATATTTTGTGCTTTCTTATATTTAGATTCAACGACAGTAGTTTAACATGTTTCTTTTCAATCATTAGCATAGATTAGAAATCCTCTTACCCTACATATACTTTGTGTACATCTCATAAGATTACGACTCTGGATTGATAATTTATGTCACAATTACTATCATATAATTCACTCGACATTTTGGCACCATTGTCAGGGAGGTGTTAAAAGGGTTAGAGTTAGATTTTATTTTCAGTTGTGTGCATTTTCTTTTTGCGAGTGTTTCCTTAGTTTTATTTCTTTTCATGCAAATTTCATTTTTATGCAAGTGTGCTTTTGCATTTTTCATTTTCGTAGTGTAAAGTTTGGATTGTGAATTAATTTTTGTTTTCTTAGTTCACTTTTGATTTTGTACATGTTTATCTTTAGTTTTGTTTTGATTTTGCACTTGTTTAGTTTTGTTTTTCACTCGTTTCATACTAGTTTGTTTCGTACTGATTTTGCACTTGTCATGTACTCATTTTCATTTTGTTTTCTAGTATTTGGATTTGATTTTCATTAAGATGATTTTACAATAAGTGTAATTTTAGAATTACTCACTGATATCCTTGCAAAAGCTGGGATCTCCTCTTCTCAGGAAGAGGAGATCCTGACCACAATTAAAGATGCAACCACTCCTCCAGCAGCAAAGGAAAAATTAACATCTAAAGAGTTCTATACAGTCGATAATGAACAAGCGTGCAAGCAGAAAATCGAGGAGGATGAAGAAGGGATTTCAGATGAGTTTGATCAAAACAAAGAAGTAGACCATGCTTATGAAAGCTGCATCAAACATTGGTTTCAAGTAAGTACAAGGATAGATCAATTTTGTTTTTTCTTTTATTTCATTAATTTACATTTTGAGCAATTAAATTTGCACATTGTTGTACATCCTAGATTTCATTTTTCAAAATTAAATGTAAATCTTTGTTTACTTTTGTTACGTAGATGGTTACATTAGAAGTTTCATTTCATTTAGATAATTTTTAGTTTCTAATTAGATTAAAATAGGTAGGTTTTGATTATGAATAACCATACACACTTAAAAATTAGAAAAAAAAAAACATGGTTGAATTTCTATTTTAGATCAATTAAATTTTTTGTTTTAGAAAACTTTAATTTTTTAGTTTGGTAGGAATTCAAAGATTTTATAAGAATTTGTGTGTACATGAAAACAAAATTAAATAAAAAATTTAAAACATTAAAAAATTTAAAACTATAAAACACATAAAAAACAAAAATATATATAAAAATAATCCTAGTTGTGTGCGCATGTATTTTAGAATACTAGTTGCCTGTTCATTCTTCAACCTACACATCCAAACAAAACGTGCACATCAATCAACAAATTAAAAAAGAAAAACTAAAAAACAACAACATGAAAATTCACACAAAATGAAATAGCATAAAAATAAAAAATATTTTTCGTGCATTCCATTTTTGTACATTCTTTTTGAAATGTGTAAATCTGTAACTAAAAAAAACACAAAAAATAGAAACCCTAGTTGCATGTGCAAGAGGTATAGGTTGTTCATTATTTGCACGACCCACCTTCAAACTAGAATAAAATCTGCATACAAAAATGAATAAAATGCATTTCGTTGTAGAGATTTTCTTGTGCAGAAGATGGCCTTCCTTGCCTAGCCAAAACTATCGGATTCAATGTCTCGCAATCAAACGGTCCATTTTCAATGAAATATATCCCCCTCACCTGTTCGGATTCGATCCCGTGACTTGCAGCAACTACGACAACAACAAAATCCGGTCTGTGCGCATCTCGTGATACAATATGTTTGTAATACCAATAGATTGGCGATCACAAATCTGGGACCTTTGAATCCCTATTTTTTTCAGAGCTCTATGTATAGCCCATGACATCCATAAGTATCAAATGCGAAAACGTAGTAGAAAAGGGCATATTCCAGTGCAAAATAGTGTAACAGACCACGTTTTGCATATCTGAAGCATGGATTTGGTGCAAGTTTTTTCGGGTCAGCATATCTATTCTAGAGGAAAATAAAAACGATCTCATGCCTTATCTTCTCTCCATGATTACATTCCATTATTGATGCATGTAGAACACATTCCTTGTGGCAGTTTTGATTATTGTAGTCAATCACTCGAAATTTTTGGGATCCCAATGCATACGAAATTATAACTCTAATCCCACACTTCCTCTACCAGATCTGATCTCCAGGGATACCTCCTCACATTGACATCGGAGGTCAGGATCTCACACTTCGACGGCCGATGACTCTCAAATTAAAAATTTCCATCAGTTAACGTCCATATGCAAACAGTCAACTTCAGGTTCAATTTCTGAGCAAATTAAATAGAATTTGGAAACTATGGCACATGGGTTTTGTACAAAAGGGTCTCATTTAGCTGGCAATTGAGCAGTTTTTTAAAATTGAAAGTGGTTTGAGAGAAGTTCATGTTTTTATAAACGGAATGTGAACCCAGATTACTTCTCCCTTTCCCACGTGGCAGCCAACATTACTCTCTTGACAAGGCATATAGTGAATTGCCTGATAATGTTGGGCTTAATGAAGAGATTCAGAATACCATTTCTGAAGAAGCTCTATGGCTTTCCACAGTCATCAAAGGAACCTTAGGGTAATACTACAGGTATCATGATCATTGGGGAAATCAAACTCATACTGTACTATTTTCAAATGTTTACCTTCAATTGGTTGTAAACGGGCAACCTTCTATCATATGTTATTATACAAAGGAAGGGATGGTTATTTTGATTTGCGAGTTCAATGGTTTTGTAAATATTTTGCATTGTAGGGTTAGTGTAAATAGGGTTTTGTAAATAAAGAAAAAAAACTTAAAAAATATAATAAAAAAGAAATTCAAAAACAATTAAAACAATTTAAAAAAAAATTTGCGAATGAACTTGGAAACTTTTCAAAACCAAAATTTCATGCTATTAAAAAATATGTTTTGTGCTAACTTGTTTGTGCAAGTCACTTAAAAATAGGTTTTGACAAAGAGGAGTGCTTAAGACGCTTTTCAGGTATAAAAATGCATTTCACTTTATTTACATTTGATTTAAATGTGTTTTTCTGCCATTTATCTTTTGCATTGCTCTCACAATTATGTTGCAGGAAAATACTAACCTTCTACATGTTCAAGGCGATCAAATTGCGTGCAAAAGTGATTTCAGAAATCACATAACATTTCCAGAAAAACATTCTTCATGAATACTTGAAAGAGCTGAGTTTTCTATTGTGCTTGTCATAACATTTGCTACCATTAAAAAGAAATTTTCTCAGAAACCATTTGTGTCATGACATGAGCCCTTCTCTTTCCTCTTTCAAACTTCATCATTCATTCATGATAAATCCTATTTCATCATTTGATATGTTGTGAGCCTAAAATTTTTCTATCCATCACCACTACCTTATGACTTCCCACATGATTACTTTTTTGAGTTGCCTATATTTCGCCTGATTGCACCTATATTTTGCCTCATTCTCGAGTCTTCTTTTTGCCATTTTTCAGAATCTTGAAATATGAAAAAGCAACAAGCATAAACTAACTAGGGCTTGAAAAAACCACTAGTAAGTGTTCATTGTTCCACCAAATCATTTTCTGCAAATTTTTATATTTTCACTCATGTTGGACGATGTGGGATACATTAAGGCCCACCTTTCAACAAGTCTTTTTCCATCGAATTCAACACCTTTTCTAGAACAAGGACTAGAGACTATTTAGTACCCTGGAGTTTGCATTCCTTAATGGAAAATTTCCTTGCTAACAACCATGGGAATACATCAATGTCCCTTGATTGATAGATCGTACAGGTGACTCAACATCAAAACCTTTATTCGTACCTGTTAAAATGTACTATTGGTACCTTGAGGCCCATTGACATAAATGGTAGGTCCTCTCACATTGGTTAACGACATACATTAATGGCCGGTAATCCAATGATTTCTTTTTGTGTTCGACTTCAACAAAATTTATTCACACAATAAAGATTTGTACTATGGTTAAGAGCTTTGAAGTTGTTGCAGATTTTATGATTTTGGTTGATTCCTCTTAGAAATAAAAGGAAGACAGGTTCAAAGTTAGTTAGAGATTTGTTTGCTCCAAAATGAAAATTTTTCTTTACCTCAGCAGGTTCGGTACTTGCCCAGTTGTAGTGGGTTTTTCATTTACAGAGCTTGGAGCTCGATATCTGACTAGATATAGCTTTGATCTGGTTGTTCTCGCTGCAGTTATTGTTTCTTTCCATTTTCAGTATTTTCAGATTCTGTACCAGTTTGGAACTGGTTTTGTACCCGTTCCGTACCGGTTTTGCATTGGTTCGTTTCAACACTCTTTCAGCACATGTTCATTACCAGACAGTACTAGAGAATGCATAATTCTTTTCATTCACACCACAGTTCCACTTTCATATTCCAGTTCTTAATTCTATGATCAGCAGAAACATCAGCCACATTCCTATTGTAGAGTTCATCAACTTTTTGGGTAAGTGGAGGTATGTTCTTTTCTAATATTTAATCATGCAATTCCTTAAGTACTAAAAATAGATAAATTTGGAAAATTTCCTTACCTTAGTCTTCTCCTTTCCCTAAAACGTAACACATCTTTAGTTGGGGGGGGATATTCATGCCATAATTCCATTTACATATTCATCATCTCATTTTACCATCAACCAACGTGTCTTTCCCAAACTAAACTATGCTGCATTTGATTCTAAAATCATTGATATATATTGGCATGATTCAAATATGAAGAAAAAAAAGGCTTTCTAAATACATTGATGACTTATCATTTCCAGTACATGCATGTTTTCAAATATTATGAATTGTAGCAAGAAAATAAGTAAAACGAACAAATGTTGTTAACACAAGAACCAACATTGGTCATATTGATGGTTGTAACACAAGAACCAACCATAAGAAAAATAGCTGCCACTCATGTATCATTCAACATGAAATGATTTATTGTTATACATCATCATCATCATGTAAGCTACAACTAAGATGCCACAAGTTTTAAAGAAAAATTCGTGCACAGTTGCATAGGGACATGCAACAAGTTCAGTTGGGGGGAATGTTGGACCGCATAAATACACCTTTTATTCCATGATCGTACGCCATTTATCACCTCATTCTTATCTTATCCTTCCATAAAACCATTAATCTCCACCACTTTCATAATACATATGGGTTTATATCTCCATTTTCCAAATTATTTATTTTCAAGTATTTTTAAGAGAATTTGTGATTAAATACTAGAAAATTAACATATTTTCATTATATCTCAAAGTTGGATGAGTTTTATGATGACTACAGGCATATTTGATAATTTTCACAAGGTCAAAAATCACCACCTAGCTTCAAATTCTAATTTCATCTTCAAGATTTGATTTGGAGATAATCATTCAAGCTAACTTCAAGGAGAAGATCATGGATAGAATATCTTATCTAAGATATTTGTGGAGGATTTGAAGGGATAGCTTGAGAGAAAAGTGGATTTGTAATTATGAGTTTGTTATCTTTATTCATGTATAAATAAGCAAGTCATCTCCTCATTTGGAAGGAGGGTCTCTCTCTAGAATAGAGAATAGAAGAATAGAGTGATTGAGCTTTGATTCATAGTCTTGTAGTTTTGAGATAGTGATTTTCATTATTTGTCATGTATTGGATTGTTTTAATGCAAGATTTTACTTTCTCATAGTGGTTTGTTTAATGCAAGATTTTACTTCCTCATAGTGGTTTTTCGTTTACCTTTTTGTCATGTGTTGTTGTAGATGTTTTTTAAATGATTTCATTAGATTTAATTTACGCACTTTCATGTTTTCACAGATTAATTCTAGATTTCATGCCTTTGTAGTTAGATTAAGTTTTTCTTTCATGAAGTTAGATTATATCTCATTTGATTTCATAGATTCGCCGTCTCAAGCTTTATGCAGCAATAGGATAGTTTCATAGATTAGTTTTATTTGCTTAGATTTAGATTCAACGATAGTAGTTTAACATGTTTCTTTCAATCATTAGCATAGATTAGAAATCCTATTACCCTGCATATACTTTGCGTAAATCTCATAAGATTACCACTCCGGATTGATAATTTATGTAGCAATTACTATCATATAATTCGCCCAACAAATATACACAAAGGTTATCTAAGAAGACCCATGGAAACATGTGAGAAGAAAGTTAGCGAACAGTTTGAATCTGGACATCAAGTGGAATGTTACAAATGTAACAATTCACATGGCCAAAATTGCGTAATGGTCCCCTCCTAAAGAATCTTACCGTAGTCACAAACAAGTAACCTCAAAAATGACATGGATACAAAAGCAAGATCAATATAGAAATGAAGAATGCATACGCGATCTACAAGATAAAATGTAAGAAACGTGGTTGGTGTGTTGAAAGTGGATGTTCAAAAACACATGATAGGTGATATAGACAAGTTTCTTACATTACGTTAGGAAAGAGATGGATCAGTCTTTTTTTTGGAAATGATGATTCATCCAAAACAATTGGAAAAGGCACAGTCAAAATAGGGAACAAGAAATGAAATGGAAGAAAATAAGTTCTACTAGTAGAAGATATGAAACATAATGTTTTAAGTGGGAGTCAAATGTATGACCAAGATCATAAATTTACTTTCAATTCACAAAGTGTGAGATATAAGAAAAGAAGGTTCGCTGGAAATTGGTCGCTACAACCGCAAAGAACTTCAAGCAACATATATGTGTTGTTTAAATTGAAATGAAAAGCGTTGTCTGTGAGGAAGATGAAAGTTGGCTATGGCACAAAATAATGGGTCACATGCATTTTGATAACCTTTGTCAAGAAAGAGAAGTACGAGAAATGCCCCCGTGAACATAAAACCAACCAACACTTTGTGTAAGCATTGCCAACAAGGAAAGCAAAACAAAGACCGTGTTCAAATCAAAGAAATATTCAACAAACAAAACCACTGAAATTGTGCATAATCGATCTAGTTGGACCAACTACAAACAAAAGGCCCAAACAAGAGAGATATTTCATGTTATTAGTTGATGATTATACAAGAATGACTACGCTTTTCTTTTCTCATTAGAACAAATCATAAACTTCTTTGAAAATTTCAAGATCTATAAGTAAGGAAATGGTTTAAAATGAGATGTATCTAAGAATCAAATGATTAAGATCGAATAATGATAGAATTCACCTCAAAGGAATTTATGGACTACCGCAAAGAATCATGAATAAAAAGACAATTCTGCCGCTAGGAAACCCTCAACAGTAATGGAGTTGTTGAAAGAAAGAACAGACAATACAAGAAATGCCTCAACAATGATAATGGATCTAAAGTTGACAGATAGCTTTGACATAGGTAGTGCATACATCGGCCTACATTCAAAATAGAGTAACTCTCAGAAACAATAATCGATAAAACTCCCCTATGAGCTATGGCGAAATATTCAAGCAAATGTTACATCAAAAAGAGAAGATGGAAGACTGGAAAGTTTGACTCTCAAGGTGGACAAAGGAATACTTGTTTGCTACTCAAGTACAAGGAAAGCATACAAGCAGCTACAATCTAAGATTAAACAAGTTGTGAAAAGCATCAACGAATAATTGATGTAATATGCACTCATAATCAATGAAAGAAGAAAGAAATCACTGGAACAACTTCTTGAAGAAGAAGATGAAAAGAAGAAGAGGAGGAAGATAAAGATGAAGAGAATCAATGTAAGTAGAAGAGCAAGTTTGGTGCATCTCCAAAGACACCTAGAAACAAGTATAGAAGAATCATCCCTTTAGACTGGATTATTGGAAACAAAGATGTAGGAGTTGAGACTAGAAGAAAATCTATTCACAAGAACAAACACACCTAACCTTATCATCTACAATTGAACCAAATTGTTTTAAGAAGCCAACAAGGATGAATTTGGAATAAGGCCATGGATGAAGAATTGGATCAAATAGAGAAAAATGACACTTGGGAATTGGTTCCAAGACCAAAGAATAAGAATGTGATCGCAGACAAAATGGCCGTGGAATAAATTGAATGAAGATGGACAAAGCTACAAGGAACAAAGCTAGATTGGTATGTAAAGGGATATGCACGATTGAAGGAATTGACTTTGAAGAGATATTTCCCTGCCCTATAATGGAATAAATCCATTTTCTTTTATCTTAAGCATGCTCCAAAAAATGTTAAAGTATATCATATGGACATAAAATCAACTTTTCTCGAATGGAGAACTTGAAGAAGAAGTCTACATTTCGAACAAACTGCATGATTTCAGTTGTCCGAGAACACAAACTATGTGTGTAAATTCAATAAGGCCTTGTATGGTATAAAACAGTCTCCCAGAGCATGGTACTCGTGACTAGATAAGTATCCAGCAGTAGGGAGGGTTCAAAAAGGAACTACAGACAAAAATTCCTACATCATGCAAGTCAAGGTAATATTCTTATTAATTGAAGTTTATGTTGATGATATTATTTTGAAAGTAATGATGACAAAGTTCAAACCGAATTTGCAAAGACATGCAAAATGAATTTGAAATGTCGCTATTTGGAGAACTATCCTTCTTCTCGGACTCGGTATGTCAAAGCAACCAAGGAAATTTTATTTCTCAAACCAAGTATATCAAAGAAATGCTAAAGAGGTTCGAATGAAAGATTGCAAACCGCTTATCACCCCATGAAAACCAACAAAGCTGAGCTCTAAGATGATGATTCAAAGTTCACAGAGATCGTGAGGGAAAGGCAGGTCAATGATCGGGCAACCGTCATATGTGACAAACATTCAGACCATGTAATGCAGGCAGTTGGACGTGTGGCACAATTTCAAGAAGCACCAAAGGAATCACATGCATTAGCAAGAAAGAGGATCTTCAAATATCTCAAAGGAAATTATAAGAGTTTGGATTATGGTATCCAAAAGGAAAAGATCTATCACTCTATTGCCTACACATATGCATACTAAGTGTGTTGTATTGATGACCCACTAAGCACCGCTGAGCATTGTTCTACTTAGTGAGTGTTTGGTATCATGGCTACAAGAAACATTCATCAAGATCTCTATCTACAACCAAGGCAAAATATATTGCAGCAATGTGATTTTGTGGCTAATGTGTTCTTTAGATGAAATCGACAAAATCAAAGGAGTATGATGAGCCCATTCCAATATTGTGATAATACAAGTGCCATCAATATCTCAAACCCAGTGATGCACTCCCTAAGATAATTCATTCCAATCAAGTATCACTTACCGAATAGGTTGCATAAAAGAACATCTGAGTTGAGTATGTGGGACAAAATAACAAGTGGTAGACATCTTTACAAACCACTTCCATGAGAAGCCTTTTGAATATCTTCGCCAAAAGACTTGAGTTATTTCACTCCAAAAATGAATGTTTTGAATTCTTTGAATGCTTATCTTATATGTCTTAGATGTACACGAGGAAGCACCATAAGAGGACGCTCTTTCGTGGGGAGCAACCTCGGATGGAAAGATACATTTACAATTGATGACAAAGGGGGGTGACATTTATTAAATGTAGAGGACAGATGCATGGTTCCGTGGGAGTAGATTTATCGATGTGAGGACAGAGGTATTTTGTCTGTGGGAGAAGATTAGATGTAAAGGACAAAGACATGGTTCCGTGGGGAGCATGAGTGATATGATTTCAAAGATAATCGAGTGTTTCCATCAATGCCAAAAGGGAGATATTGTTGATTAAGGTTAGCTGTCATTGATGTCAACCATTAGAAGAAAGCCAGCAGAACAAAGGTTTAGGTAATGGAACTAATATTGGTTGATGTAAATATGACTCATTATTATTTTTTTCATGGTTGATATAGCAACATGGATGAAATCCAAAGTGGTCTCCGCTTATGGTGAAAGCCCTCCTCACCTGAAGATGCTTGTGGAGTAAGAGAACCCATGCTTAATTATGGAATAATGATATGAAGGAAATTTACTTGTCAAAGAAAATATCCTAGATGGATATTTCTTTGGTTGTCATTTCCTGGGTATGTGGAACGGCCACATACCCTCACTCAGAGAGTTATGGCTATGAGAAGTTGAGACCTAGGTTTGGGTAATGGACCCACATTGTTTTGATGGGTAATGATGAATTATGATATATTTTCAGATAATACTATCTCTATATGGATAGTACATACTCATTCCATTTCTTTGTGGTATGTAGAATGTCACATAACCTCACCAGTTTGAGATGCCATGGCTCCACGGTTGAGGACCATATGTCATCTCCAGACGCCTCCCAAAAGGTCAAAGTAGTCAAAGTGGTTTTAAGAGGATTTTAAAAGGTAATAATAAAGTGAAGTGATGAGTGTATTATAATAAAAATTGAATACAAAATAAATTATTTCAATAATAAATTTAATGGAGAAATTAGAAGGGACCCAACCCTAAAATAAGGAAAGTGGGCCAAGTGACCTAGAAGATGTTTTTAAGGAAGCTACTTGGAGAGTATAAATAAGAGGCAAAGGCTCTCTCATTTGAATCATTAATTTGAGAGTATTGAATATCTATATGTGCCTAAGGTAACCAAGGATATATAAACAGGAATTCTATGAAGGTGAAGAAAAGAAGGTCAAAATGCAAGGAAGGATAAATCTTTGATGGTGCTTCTAAGGTATGTTATTTATAGGTCATCTCACCATTTCTCATAATCGTTTTTATATAATGATTCAGACCATGAAATTGGCATATGAAAGTGATAAAACATAATCGAGTATTTGTGCTAAAAGGTAATGCTTGTGGTACGCTTGTATTTTGGGAGTTACACTGCGATCTATAGGTGTCTGAGGTAAAAAAAAAAAAGATGAAAAAAAAAAAAAATCATAACTTATTCATAATGAATCAAAATTCTAGTGAGACCAAATGTGTTGATTAGGGTACAGCATGTAGTATCTTTGTAAATTAATCTCTTTAGACTAATTCAACAAAATATTTTGTGTGGGGTATGCTCTACAAGGTCACTTTCTAGAATAAGCAAGAATCTCAAAGGTATGTCATTTTTCTATAAATCCTTTCTAGAGGTTCCAAGTAGTGACACTTGGAGGAATTTAAAAAAAAAAAAAATTGTGTATCATCAAGCCTTTTAGAGCTTTATACACATGTGTCCAAAGTTGCATCATCAGTTAGGTTGTTGACTAATCCAAAACTACGTGAGACTAAAGAAAGTTTGATGAAAATGCTGGGTCTCTCTTGTTTTTAAAGTTATGAAGGTTTGCAAGAATGTGATCATATACACTAGGTCTATTACAGAGCTACAACCGATTTGGATGATGAAATTGATGAGGGATTTTGGGTTGAGTTACATGTTGAGTGTTGAGACAAGTAGTTGATGAGTTGACACATACATGAGGTGTAGAGTTGATGATGTTGGTACATATTGATGAGTCATAGTTGATGAGTAGTTGACACATGATTGGTACATACTTGGTACATGGTTGGATGAACTTGTTTATGGTACATTTTAATTACAGGTTGGTGCATGGTTGATGCACTTGTTTATGGTACAGGTTGATTATAGGTTGAGGTATAGGTTGATGCATGGTTGATGCATGGTTCAAATTTATTAATATAGGTTTACAGTGGTATATCTCATGGTGATAGTGTGACAGTGGTTTAATCATTCTACTTCTACTTCATGGTGGTAGGACGGGGCAAGGACAGGTGGTTGTAGCCACCTTCCAGTTCTAGCTGGAGAACATTGGGGGTTGTAGCCTCATTCTAGTTGTAGCCACATAATTGGGGTGTTGGAGCTTCCCTCAGGTTGTAGCCTGAGAAAATAGGGGGTTGGAGCCTCCTTCCAGTTCCAGCTGCAAAACAAAGGAAGTTGGTGCTTCCAATTAATGTAATTCTTCAAGACATATAAGAAAAATCAGTCTGTGGTTTTCTCCTGATTTGGGTTTCCACGTAAAACACTGGTGTACTGTGTATGTGTGTGATTGTTTATTTCTAACTGCTCATTATTGGATAATAATTCTACATTGATATAACATTTGAATAAAAAAGATTATAATTACGCTATTACTGATTCACCCCCCCTCTCAGTAATCCAACATTTTCAATAGATATTCTTCTAGGCATTATATATTTACTTCAGCTAAATGTTCAATATTCGGTCTTTTTTTTTCCATGTGCTCCTCCACCTTAGCTATCCTGATTTTGGCAGGTGGTGACTCATCAATGGGGAGCATCAACTACATCCTAAATTATTCAAGGATATCATCTAAACTATTCCATAATCATTTACATGCCTTAAATGTTGTCTTTTGAATGGCTTGGATATATTATAACTGGTGATTCTAGGTAGTAAATAATACTTGGTATTTTATCCATGTTTTTTGAAAATAACGTGGTAATGTAGTTGGGGGATTTTCGTACGCTCCTTGCAAATCAATGATCCCGTCGAGGGCATAATTTTTCTTTTTCTACTGGTCCCTGATTACAACTATTTGGTCTTCAAGTCTCAATTGGTCATCTCGGTCAGCTTGCATATCATTGAGAAGGCATAAGAATGAGTTTTTCTCAAATCTAAGATTTTCATTGAGCTCTAATGCCTTTGTCTTGATTATTTCTAAGGTCAAATTCTTTTCACTATTTTCTTCCAGGACTTCCTTAAGATTTTCATTATCCCATTTTGATCCCTTAATCTAAAGGATTTGTTATTCAATAGACTTTTTGGTCTCATCTACCTTAGTTTTCAAATTATACATCTCCTTTGCATGTTCCCTCTTGATATTTTTAGTTTCTTCACTAAGCTTTACCTTTGTAGATTCCAATTCTTTCAAATGGATGTCTTGTTCCAATTGTTCTTTTTGATTGAATTCAACATTCATTTGATCCTATGGTTTTTGAATGTTGTTTTCAGTTATTATGTCTTGAAATTATCATAAACCATGGAGGCTCTTTCAAATTTTTAAGTTATCTCTGTTGATTAAGGTTGGTTGTCATTGATGTCAACCCTTGAAGAAAGTCTGGTAGCCAATTATAGTAGCACAAAGGTTTGGGTAATGGAACCAAGGTTTTTTCATGTATAATCGTATGTGTTTTAATATATTTGAAGGTAATACTATTCTATATGGATATTACATGGCATGCCATTTCTAGTGCTATGTGGAACATCACATAACTCCTCATGGTTTGAGAGTTACGGCCTTATGAAGTTGGAGGACCCTCATATGTTGGCTTGAAGCCCCAAAATATCAAAGAAGTCAAAGATATTGCAAAGAAAAAATTATTATTTAAATGATAAAATAAAGTGATAAAGTCAAGAAGTATTATTTAAATAATAAAGTGAAGTGACAGAATCAAAGAAGATTATTTAAATGATAAAGTGAGGTGACAAAGACAAGGAGGAATATTTAAATGATAAAGTAATGGAGAAATTTCTAATTATGGAAAGTGGTTAACCCTAAAAATGAAGAAAATAGGTTAAGTGACCTATAAATGGGTTAAGTGACCTAGAAATAGGTTAAGTGACCAAGAAATGGGTTAAGTGACCTAGAAATAGGTTAAGTGACCTAGAAATGGGTTAAGTGACCCAAAATATGGAGAGTATAAATAAGAGGCAAGGCTCTCTCATTTTACATCACACTTGAGAATATTGAATATCTATAGGTGAATGAGGTAACCAAAGGATATCTAAGCTGAATTTCAGAGGGAAGGTGAAGAAAAGAGGGTTGGAATTCAAGGGAGGATAAATTCCTTTGATGATGCTTTCTAAGGTATGTTATTTACAGGACATCTCACCATTTTCGCAATAATTTTCTTTTAAAATGATTCAGATAGTTATATTGATAGGCCATTGAGGAAACATATCCAAGTATTTGTGGTAACAAATTGATCTTGTGGGTCGTTGTATTTTTGGATTTACACGCCATGGAAAATAGGGTTTGTGGCTAGTCCTTAAACTAGTCTAAAACAAGTGTTTCGAGTAAAAACGTCATAATGTCTTCATAACATATCCAAATTTAGTAATACCAAATGTGTTGGTTATATTACAGTCTTTAGTGTGGTGTGTAATAGTTTCAGATCGATTGAACAAATATTCTGTGTGGGGCATGCTCTACAAGGTCACTCTCTAGAATATGCTAGAATTCAACAAGGTATGCCATTTTTCTATAACTCTTTTTTTGAGAGGTTCCAAGTACCGAAACCTGGAGGAATTGCATAAAAAACAATGAAGAACATTGGGTATCAGTTTTAGATATTTATTCATTACATGTACATAGTTATGATTATTTTAAGTTAGGGTTGTTGACTAATCCAAAACTAGTCATGTGAGACTAAAGAAAAGTTTGATGAAAATGCTAGTCTCTTGTTGTTAAAGTTAAGGAAGGTTTGCAGGTATGTGATCATTGTCAGGCTGCTAAATTGTAGCTTTTAAGTGTCCTGAATCACTAAATTGTCAAACCAGGGTTGGTATACTTCGAGCTGATACACAGTATGTGCAGGCAAGCGTCTAGTCTTTATTTGAATTCTATCCTAAGAATAAAACACACACCTATTCTAAGAACTTGAATTCTAGTGACTAACTCGAAACTGAGCATTTCCTATCTAAATCATCAACAGAAAAACAGTCTTGTACCCAAATGCTAAGATTGTTATTTCTATTCAAAGACGCAGTTCTACAAAATCATTCTACCTCTATGTTCAACCATCTACTATCAGCATTTTTGTTTAAGTCATGACACACAGAGTACTGTCTAAACTGCATTCATTCTGGGCATTCAAAACAAATCTAATGCTATCTACAGAAAAACAAAGTATGATGCTGCTATCTGGTACCAGGAGCTCCTTCTATTCTAACTGTAACCTATCTATCCTAAGCACGCAAAGCAACTACTGTCTAACAAAGCAAAATGCATACTACTCTGAGTTAAGTTCGAAAAGAAAGTGAA
>SNQJ01S0041619.1:81541-91938 GCA_010110895.2 Picea sitchensis | reverse complement strand
ATCACTCACTCTGCATATTGCCAGAGTTCTCTTCCTCCCCTTGCGTCTGCCCCCCCAATCGCTTCTCCCCCACACCTTATCCTATTGCGAGGTTGCGTGTGGTGCAATTTCCCTCACGCTGGTCAGGCCTGATGGCTCTACGGATGGGCGGTTCACCTCCCCATCCCTCATTAATTCTTGAGGATCCATCTACTTACCAGCCGGTGAGACATTTAATTCGGGGCCAGCGAGCCGCTTTTGGTTCTCCGGGTCAGTGAAGTCCAAATACGGTATTAATTCTTGGTGGAAGTTAACGCCACCTTTCCAGGTGCCTTACACCGCCATAATGGTCTCTTTTTCAGCACATCCCCTCTCAACAGTCCTGCAATATAAATTCATAATATTATTCACATTCATTGACCTTTTCCACAAGGTCCATTCACATCACATATTCACATTTTTGAGTTTGCCACAGTTCTTGGCCGGTCCAGTTATTTTTACAAACTGGGGGAAAGAGGGTGTTACACTAAGTTTTGGATCCGGCTGAATTTTAAAGAGGAAAATCACTAAAAGTCGCTTCGGAGCTTCGCACTTCGGGCAATTCTATAAGTCTTAATGATAAAATTTCTGAACTCCAAAGCCTGAAAATATCTATTCTCTACTTTTCCTAAACCGTTTTAAAGACATCAGTCGTAATACACGTGTACCTTTGAATCTTCCCTAAGTTAACATGTGGCACCTCCCCTCCTAGACACATCATCCATAATGATGTCATCCATAACACGTCACTACGGGAGATGATCCTTCGGGAGTTTAACAAAGAGTGAAGGCACGAATCACTGAAATATCAAAATGCTAAAGTATTAAATGTTAATTAATCAAGTTAACCATGATCAAGAGATAATTAATGACTTCACACTTCAGAGTTCAGACGCTTACCCTTTATCATATTCTAAAATCTTCTAAGTCGGATTTTCCAAAATGCTTAACGTTAAATATGATTAATTAAGACTTTTACTATATAATTAATCCCTTCGCAGTTTTAGGTTTCGGGAATTTCCTCTCGAGCTACATTTAAAGTTCCTGAAGTCTGAACTCCCAAGACACTTGAAATTTAAACACCTTTTTAAACATGATTAATTGAGGTTTTAAAAGTGATTATCCAAGGATTAACCTTTGCAGATTCAGGATTCGAGAAATTCTCACTCTATCTCATCTAAAACTCCCGAATGTGAACCGCCGAATATTAATGGCATTTGTGACTAGTTAAGGATAATGATTTTAACGCAGATTGTGGATTGCCAGGTAGACTTTTCCATTAAAGTTAATAAATTTTCCATCAGTGAAGCTGTACTAGAATCAATCAATCTGATTTGAATAAAAACACTTCGATTTTGAATTCATTTTCACCTTCCACAAATTAGCAAGTTTTATCTGATTAAGAAGCTCACTCAATTCCTCTGAAATAGGTAGCCTCGTTCAGTTCTCATGATATTATAGCACCACGTAAAATGATGAAGAATCCTGATATGACAGGCGAGGTTTCAAACCCAAATGTAGATATTTTGTCAGACACAAGGCCTTGAGCCACATACACCGTTAAAAATTGGACACAGGTTTTCGAAATTTTGGAACAGGAAATCACAAACTGTCTAGAGGATTCCATTGATCAAGTAGATGATTCTTTTATGGCCAAGCTCAGACATGTATCCCATTCAGAGCTATACAATATAGTTTTACGACTGAGACTCATGCCATATAACGACATGATAAGATGGGCCTTGGAAAAAATTGACGTCCAGACCAGGAGCATCATCAACAATCAGAAGGTTGTGGTTGGTTCCTTCCGAACAAAACACCTCCAATTAATGTATAATCTATCTCCCAATCTTAAATATACTTATAATGCTTCATTTATTTTGGAGTTTGAGAAAATGGAATGCATCCAATACGATAGGAGTTGTCTCGATATAATCCATTCCTGGTGGGGGCACCCAGAGAAGTTTAGGGATGACACTCATGGCATGTATGCCAAAATGTTATTGGACGCTCAAATGATTCATGTAGCCATGATGCTCTATTGATTTTTTGGGAAGAAGAGTCCTACTCATTTCTTGGTGGAATGGGTATCTATCATGCACAAGGTGGTTGAGATCTACACTTTTAATTGGGCCAAAATGTTGTCAAATAACTTGGCCAAAGGAATTACTGAATACAAAATAGCGAAATCAAAGGTGTATTCCACCCCTTTCTATATGTTTTCATATGTCACGGATGCCATCTATTTCATAACACCTTTCAAATTGATGAATTGGAGCTAGACCCTAACCAGTGAAGAGCCCATTCACTTCTACCATTCCAAGTTGTGGGAGGAAAAACCAAGGATTTATTTTACAAAATCTATCACAATGTAGTGGTTCTTGTTCATACATCCCTGTATGGTCACCCACCTCCTCGAATTGAAGACATGATTATGGGAAATCTGGGTAAGATAACAGATTTGTTTATTGAAAATAACTTCTCTTATATCAGGGTTTTTGGATTCTCAGTTCCTCCCCATCCTCTCCCATGATTTTTACCAGACTGGCTGGTATGCAGAGAAGTATCCTACCAGACAGCAACAAGAGGCATCAATAAGAAATTGAACGCATCACAGAAAAAGGTATGGCCGACTTTCCCTATCCAGGTGGGCATGTTTTCACTATTGGATTTTGGTCACTCCAAAGTGGAGGTTGTGTATTTGGAAGATGTCAAATTGGTTGACATTGAGTTCAAAAGACATGATCCACATAAGATTGTGGAAAACCACCTAGACCAATTCAACATGAGGCGGTATGTGCATGAAAACTCCCCATATGAAGATATATTCAGGGGAGATAGATCCTACGAAGAGGTGCAAAACAGATTTCAAACCCTGCCTCCAAACCAACAAGTAGGTTTTATCAGTTTTCAAAGACACATACGGAATAGCCTACCTAAGATACTATAAAGAGAAAAAATAACCACTCCCCCTTCCCAAGAAGTCAGGTCAACAGGTTCATAAGCGATCCACTCTGGTAAACGAAAATATGAGGAAACCCAAAGATATCAGAGGTTTGAAATCAACAATTAGAAGCATCATTGCCAGACCAGTTGAACCCCCAGCCTTTAGAACAAATCAAAGCTTACATGAATTGGGGACCTGATATACCCCCTTCAACGCCACCACCCTCACTGGTACCTCAAACACAACAGAGAAACAACAATCAATGGAGATTGGTACTCCCATTACATCATTGACGCCTCTACAATCCAGCCTCAGAAATCCTAATTCCGAAATTATTTTGGTAAGCGACCTTACTCCCATCTCACCTGAAGAGATGCCACCTTCAGATTTCTTCATTAATAAGAAAAGGAATGCCATCATGGAAAGAGAATCACACCAAAAGGATGGAGTGATAACAAAAAGGTAGAGAATGGTGTATGACAGGAATGATCAAGATGATACGGAATTCACAAGGGAAGTCACAGGTTCGTTAGGCACTTTTTCCACAACCAATCAATGGTCTATGGACAATTTGGTTGAAAAAATGTGGCATAAGTGTTTATTGGTAGATCACTTGCAAACTCAATTACATTCCACGGAACAAACTATCAGGAATACGATGAGCCAAGACTTTGAACAAATCAGGGCTTACGATTAGCTGCAAATCCAATAGCTTCAAGCCAACCTTGAAGAACTCCATTAGAGTTCATAAACTGATCGCGGATTGGTCACTTAGTGTGATGAAATAATGGAAAAATTTCGAGCTAGGTTGATCCTAACCGAAGGTACCTCAATAGATATCATGACCTTCCAAACTCAAGCATTGGAAGTAAACAAGAAGCTGGAAGTTGCACAACAGGACCTTTTTTTGAAGATAGATGCCATTCAAAAGTGCTACCAGGCAGTAGATATTTCTCTAAAGTATATCTATATCAAGTAAAGGGAGGCTCGCTTAGCCCGGGATAAGTTTCAATAAGCCACCATATTAATACAGAAAGAGAACATTCTTGATTTTCCTATGCTTTCTCCTTCTGAACAATTAAGAGGTGAGATGGATCTAAAGGCTTGGGAGACCAATCTGACAAAGAGAAAAATATTCTCCGAAGAGGTAAAAGAAGCTTGTCTAGAAGCGTTGTCATCACTAGACAAAGGGCTAATCAATTTTGAAGGAAATACTATCTCTGAATCCCTGGGTCAAACTGATATAGAAAGGAACCAACAAAACTCCCGAAAAAGCAAAGAAGAAGCTTTGACAGAAATTTGGGAAATGAGCCAGATTGATCTTTTTAAGATAAATAAATGGTTAGTAAATACAAGCTCACAATTACAGGCCACAACTCAGGAAGTGAAGAGAATTCAAGAAAATCTACCTCAGGTAGAAAGGAAGTTATTCACTTTCGAGGTAAATGAAACAACTCAACCATCAAGGTTTGTGGTGGAATTATTAGATAAATGCAACTGATGTATAGAGCATGGAAAAGAAAGCACAATAGGGAGTAGGCAATAAAACATGCACAATACCCTTTCTACCTTCCACTTTCCAACAGTCATTCATCTCATCCACCTTCATCCTAGTCTCCACTTATACCCACTTCATCATTATACACTTGCCCCATTATCATTCTTTCCATAGACGTTTACCTTTCCTACATGCTTTATCCATTCCTTGACGAGCCATGCAGATCTACTCATTCGATTATCTTTCTGCCATGATACCAACTGTGTTTCATTTCATTACTAAACATATCTGCAGGGATAGAAGACAACAAACAAAAAACGGTCAGGTGATAGTTGTGTTCAACCTAAAGGACTAAAGAAGAGAGTCATTTTGCCCAGCAGATGAAGAGACGGAGGAGAACATCAATGGAGCTCATCATATTTTACATATTGTTGTCTTATTCAAATATATGCTATTTTTATTGTAATAAGTCCAACTGTTTGATTTGTGACAGTTTTTGTATAAATACATAGATTCAAGATCTATTCATGGCTGCTTCTTGTTGGATTTAATAGAGAAATATCTTCTTTTGAGTATTAATACAAGTGCAAACAGAGATTCCATTTTTTGTTCAGTTTGAGTTATGTGTTTCTTCTGTATTTTCATATCTCCGAATTTCCTTATGTAATTCCTTGATAAGCAATTGATTGCAATTTAGTATCACAACTAATGTAATCACATTATATCCGCAATTCGATAAGTGAGTAGCTTTTCCTATGTATTTGTTGTAAGTAATACAAAACCTGCAAGCTATTTGAATTACTGTATCTCATATCCTGTTCAAGGGTGCATTCTTTACTTTCTTTTACTACAAACAAGGTGAGATTCATATTCCATTGATTGCTAGATTTGTTTAATAGTTTTGTAAGTTTCTCCCACACCATTTGATATCATAATTGTGACTCAGACAACGAAATACAACCTCTGTACTGTCCTATTATTAATTTCATTTAAGGATCATTTCTTTTATAACTAAAGGTAGAAAAAGCACTCTTTTAAAAAATTATCTTTAAACTTTCCTGATGCATGACATTACTGTTTGAGCCTTAAGTTTAACCTCGGGAACAACATACTAAAGTCATGTCAACCAAAAGAGGTGCAGATGGTGTCAATGTTATCTAGTCTGGTCTTAGTAACTCCTTGTTTGTCGATACGTCTCTTTTTATTGTTGTGGGTCAAATGTTGGCATAGGTCCTACTCATTTCCTCATCCATTGCTCCATCTGTGTCCCTTTATCAGTCATTGTCCTATCTCCTCTGTGCATGACAACAACTATTCTCGGTCCTTCATTGTGCTTCTCTACCGATATCTTTTGTACGTTCTGATTCAAATTATATTTCTGATTCCATCTTGCCTTCCACTTTTCAAGTAGTTGCAAATAATCTTATGTCGCATGATACAATACTCTACAATACATGTAGGTTGCAAAAGGATTATGGAAGTCATGAGCTAAGTGTCCCAGTTGATTACAATTGTAGCAGATGATTGGTTCTATCCCTCCTCTTCCAAAATCCTCTCTGCCTCGACCTCTACCAAATCCTCCTTGGAATCTTGGAATAAATCCTCTTTGATTGTTATATTGTGGAACACCTCCTTCTTTCGTGGTATTTTCCTATTGAACTCCATACATATTTGAAGTGCGCTCTCGCTCTCTCATCAGGTCGATTGCACGATAATCCTTCTCCTCGTTCCCTATTGCCTTGAGAAAGTTAGAAAATAAATTCCAGGATGTACTCTGGTATTTCTACTCTAACATCCATGGCCACCCACGTTGGGCCATGCTACTCTAGAAAACACTTCTATTCTCTGCTCAATATACTGTAACATACCCAGCATCAAACTGAGCTATGCCACATAATTTTTTTGAACTGCATGCAATTAAAACATGTACACACAAAACTCTTGTGGAACTTTATATATAAAATGTAAACAAATAAATACATTATGTAAATGCACGAGCTCATATTGAAATAACAATAAACATATGCATGGAACATATACAAGCAATACCATAAATATAAAGACAGTTATAAACCACACATAGGATAAACCCATAAAAATAAAAATGTAAATAATAATGCAACATGTAATTTATCACACAATTGAAACTTATCTTGGAAAGAATATCACCAATTGTGTACATACCTTCCATGAACCTCCCAGCCTTAGACCACACTGCTCATCACTCTCAGTAGTGGGTCACCCCTGAGCTGGGACTAAACTCCACCTAGGTAAAGGGATTCCTAACCAGGATGATGTATGACATACAATAGGAAAGATTCCATCACAGGTGCCAAATCAAACTAACATCCTACAGTCCCTCATTCCCCACATTTTTGTCCCACCCCTGGAAGTGTGCCCCTTCTCTGCTCAACAGTCCTTCAGCTTCCCCACTTCCTTTCCGAGTTTAAACAACATGTCAGATAGGAAGTCTCAGAGCCCTATAGTTGTAGTTTATCACCTTTAGGAAATCAATTCCCAACAATTCACTCACCTAGAGAGAAATTTCTCACGAGCTTTACAACCCACCTCTTCAATATCCCATGGGCCCGGCAACCTCCTTCTTCAGTCCATCTCCCAAGCTAATCAGGTACACAAATAGGTATGAGTATCGATATAGGTTCAGGTACAATGACAGGAAGGTATGGAGGACAATTGACTAAGTGAGTGAATGATCATGGAATGATTGAATGGATGACTGAATGATGGGAAAATGAATTAAGTCCAAACTATATGTATGCATGTTCTGAACTTGACACTTTTCATGTTGGGAGCTACTTTGGCCCACTTGCCCCCATCCTTAGAACTTAGGATAAAATAATTATCCATACTTTATACTTTAAGGAATATTAATATAATATTCCTTTTTATCTTAAGCTTCCTATATTATCCCCTTTACCTTAACTTTTAGCCCCCATGTTTCCCTAACTAGTGGAGTTTAGTCCCCCATACTATTTTATCGTGGTCGTTCTGCGTGCAGCGATGTATTTTATATTAATGATAATACATATACAAAAATAAGCTCACCGTCCTTTAACATCTAGGATCTCTGGCCTAATCATCCCAAAACCGTCTCACCAATCTATTAAACACAACATATACACAAAGGCTCCCTGACCTCAATATCGCGTGCACTAAATATGGTGCACACGGTATCCTAGAATGTGCACACTTCATCATTTTACTACGCATTACATGCGCACACTATGACATGAAAGGTGCATACAAAATGATATAAAACAACTCACCATCTTAAGTACATTTGTATTTACATTTACAATTGGGTTTTCGACCTAGGGATATTACAATCCCCTCCCCTTATTTATGCACTATCCTTAGTGCATTATGTACACATATACAACAAAAATTTCAAAAATCCTCAAAAATATGCAGGTATTATGCCCGCATTTCATCCTCATGCTCCCAATTAGTGTCCTCAAGACTGTATCAGGTCCAATGGACCTTTACAAGCCCTACGGCTCGATTCCGGAGCTGTTTGATTTTCCGGTCCAGAATGCATACTAGATGCAATTGGAAAGTGCCTTCTTACTCCACTTGAATCACATTCCAATCAATAACATGATTAGCATCAGGTATATATTTCTTGAGCAATGATACATGGAATACATTATGAATAGACATAGATGCAGGAAATGCAATCATATAAGACACTGGACCAATCCTCTATAGAATTTCAAATGGCCCACAATAGCAAGCTACCAACTTTGAACAATTTCCCAACTTTAGGGAACTTCTGTTGGCCTTCACTTTCAAGAATACATGGTCCCAAAATTTAAATTCCCTCTGAGTTATGCCCTTATCAACATAGCTTTTCTGCCTGTCTTGGGCATCCTTTAATTTTATTTTATTTTCAACATTCTCTCCTCCATTTCCCTGAGTAAATCTGGCCCAACCACTGCTCTATATGTTGGGTTATGCCAACTTGTCGGTGTGTTTCACTTTCTTCCATAAAGTGCCTCAAATGGGCTCATCTTTAGAGATGTTTGGTACCCATCGTTATAAGAAAACTCTCCTAAGTGTAGGTAGTCTTCCCATTTTTATGGTTTATCCATCACATACATCCTCATCATATCCTCAATCACTTGATTCACTCTCTTTGTTTGTACATCTGATTTTGGATGATAAGTTGTACTAAAATTCAAATTTGTTCCAAATCCATTAAATAATCCTTTCCAAAAATTTGAGGTAAATTTTGGATCTCTGTTAGATGCAATTGTCTTGGGTATACCATGTAATCGAGCAATTTCTCTCATATAAATATCAACAATGTTGGCTACCTTGTGAGTGAGCTTAACTAGAATAAAATGGGCAGCTTTACTAAGCTTATCCACCACTACCATGATAGAATCATGTTTCTTGTTTGTTATGGGCAGTTTGGTGATGAAATCCATGGTTACAACTTCCCACTTCCACTCAGGAATGGGTAATGGTTGTAGCAAACCAACTGGGTGTCTATGCTCAACCTTTACCTTTTGACATTCCAAACATTTGGCAATAAAATCAACAACTTCTTTCTTCATGCCTGGCCAATAATATTCGCTCTTGACAACTGCAATAGTTTTCTGATAACCTGGGTGCCCAACATAAGGTACATTATGTATTTCTCTCAATATCATATTTTTCAATTCATGAGAATTTGGTACATAATTTATGCCCCTATACATGAGAATTTCATCATTATCTACCTTATATTCTTCAATTTTCTGCTGCAAATTACCTTGTTGTAATTTTTCCACTAATTACCTGTATTGAAAATCTAATTTCGCAGCCTCCAAAATTATGTCTTTCAAATAATATTGGTACATGCTAATGGTTGTATCATGCAATTCATGCACTCTTCTGCTGAGTGCATCAGCCACTTTATTCTCTTTCCCCTTGATGTGCTTTATAACAAATTCATATTCACTGAGAAATTATAACCATCTGCTTTGCCTAGTATTTAGAGTTGGTTGATCAAATAAATATTTCAAACCATTATGGTCTGTCCTCAACTAAAAAAATTTCCCCATGAGGTAGTGTATCCATTTCCTCAAGGCATGCACTATGGATGCCAAATCCAAATCATGAGTGGCATAGTGTCTTTCATGTTCCTTCAACTTCCTTGATCCATAACATATAACAAAATCATTTTGACTGAGGACTACACCAAGTCCTTCTTTACATGCATCTGTGCATACAATGAAGTCTTCATTTGGGTCTACAATCCTTAGTATTGGAGAACTAGTTAATAATTGTTTCAAGTGTTGGAAACGTTTTTCACAATCCAATGTCCACTGAAACTTCACACCCTTGTTTTGTAAGGAAGTTATTGGTTGTGCAATCTTTGAGAATCCTTCAATAAATATCCTATAGTATCTTGCAAGGCCCATGAATGATCTGACCTATGTCACATTCTTTGGCACTAACCATTCTCTAATGGCTTCTATCTTCTCAGGATCCACTTCTATCCCATCCTCTGAAATGACATGTCCCAAATAACGATTTTTCTTCTCATAAAATGAGCACTTTATCAATTTGGCATACTATTGATTCTCCCATAATACTTGCAACACCATCCTCAATGATGATCATGTTATTATTCTGACTTGGAATATACAACGATGTCATCCAAAAATACCATGATAAAATTGTCTAAATATTCTCGGAAAACACCATTCATTAAGCACATAAAAACAATTGGTGCATTTGACAACCCAAATGGAACCACTGTGAACTCATAATACCCATACATAGTCCCGAAGGCGGTCTTGCTGATATTTTCCTCTTTAATATTTTCTTGATGATAACCCGACCTAAGATCAATCTTGGAGAAAATCTTTGCATCCTTCAATTGATCAAAGAGATCATCAATCCTTGGCAGAGGATACTTGTTCT
>SNQJ01S0041619.1:51331-81491 GCA_010110895.2 Picea sitchensis | reverse complement strand
CAATGCACAATCTTAATGTCCCATCTTTCTTCTTCACAAACAATACTAGGGCACCCCAAGGTGACACACTTGGGCGTATATACCCCTTCTTCATAAGTTCTTCAAGATGCATTTGCAACTCCTTCAACTCTGGTGTACTCATTCTATAAGGAGTCTTTGACACTGGAGCTACTCTAGGAATTAAATTTATGGAGAAATCAATGTCTCTCTTTGGGGGTAGTCCTGGTACCTCCTTGAACACATCTTCAAAATCTTCCAAGACTACATTCTCTTCCCAATTTGGCACCTTATCTTTAGGTGTCTCTTCCATATGAGCTGCAAATATTTGACACCCTTTTATGTAACATTTCTTCAGCTGCAATGTTGAAATTTCTCTGATGGTTACTACCCTGGGAATTCCCTGCACTTTCCTTAGGTTCCCTTCCTCATCCAAGCAAGTAAATTCCTTATTATGATAGTCTAGGATAGCATGATATTGGTCCAACCAATCCATCCCAATTAGACAGTCATAGGAACCTAAAGGAAAGATGTTCAAATATTCCCTGGTGTTCAGTCCATTTGTTTCCATAATACATGACTTAACCATTTCATTAAATTTTCTTTTGGCTCCGGTAGCCAGCTGCACCAACCAATATTTTCCATTCTTGCTTCTTGTAAAATGCAAACTTTCCACCATCTTAGTATCTATATAACTATGACTAGCTCCCGAATAAATTAAAATAGAAATGGTTTGGTTGTTGATCATACCTTCCACTTCAATCATATGTGACTGATACTTTTCTTTCTTTTTTTCCTGGGATGCATAGATCCTTGCTACATTTATGCCCATGTCCTCCATCGTTTCAACTTGTTGTACATTGTGAACAATCCTCACTTCTTCACATCTGTGAGGACAATCTCTGAACATATGATCTCTTTTACAACCCCAACATTGAATAGGTGGTTTCCTTTGCCTTTGACCCCTTGTCTCAATCGTTTTGGGCTCTCTAGAAGTTGGTTGTCCCTGAGGATTATTTCTGAAGAATGGTGGCTTAGTTCTCTTCTTCCTCTGATCCATTTTGATTTTTTTTTTGTCTTCCCAAGATTTTTGGAAAGTTGGACTTGTTTTTTCTTTATCATATAGGCATTTATCTCGCCTTATGGTCTCCTCCAATATTTTCGGATCAACATACTGTATTTTGTCACTGATAAATGATGGCAATCCACTCAAATACCTTTCTGAGGCAGAACCCCTACCTCAACAGGGTCTGTTGACCTCCCGGTCAATGGATCTTCTTCTTCCTGTGAGCTGGGGAATCTCTTCGGGTCCCTGCTGGAACCTCTACAAAAACACAGGTCCTCGTGAACTTCACCCACATGTACTAGAATCGGGTGCAAAGTTCTCTCCACGTGACCTCTAGCTGTGACTGCACGCTAACCCAAAAAGGATGCTTTGCCACTTTGGGACTTCAGGTGTTTTGCTACGAGACACCCTGACTCTTATAATCCCCCAACTCCGAACTAGAGCTTAGCTATCGCTAGTTCCTTTCCTTTATTTCCACTGATGTGACCTCTAGTTATGGCCTGGGGCCCAACTTCGGAGCACTACGGGACTTCACGTATTGGGAACTCATGAAGTAGCTCTCCTCCCTTCACTCGAGGTCTGAACTCTCGACTTCACTTACCTCAAATCAACGGTCCATATCCTCTTTTCACGAATCATAAATTCACGATTCATGACTTTGGAAGTTGAATTCCTTCTCCCTTCTAGCTCCTGATTCTCGATTTATTTTTCACACGAAAGGAATCAACAGTTCGATATTCCCTTAGATCGACGCATTACTATCCCTCCTAAGATTTCAAGTGTAGAATGACTCTTGACCCTTATCCTCCTCACAGATTTACTGGATCCAATGATCCACGAATATTGACACTTCTCCCTTTAGGAATTTGTACCATCTGTCGTGGCTCTCAATGGATACCGTCCAAATAACTCGACGTCAACCCTTCTGAGCTTGTTTCTACGAGGTGAATTCAACCCTCATCCTTCCTTCAAACTCATTCATGTCTTTATCCTTCTCGAGCTTGATTCTTGCTGCAAATTCTGGGATTCTAAAGAATCTCGCACACACTCCTTGCAGCCTTCATGAAAATATCTAATTATCTGATAAATCCAACTCCACGCACTCTTTGCGACAAAGTTTATTCAACCACTCACTTGGGTTGGAAAATTCTAAGACTCTCCTCAGCCTGCGCACACATTGCACGACTCTGTGCTATACTTGCACTCCTACTGATATAATATCAATGGTATCTCTCCTGAGATTTCTGGGCTAAACCTCAAAAACCTATCAATGCACTCCTTGTGGACTTTCGTTGCACTCCTTATGGACTTTCACTGCACTCCTTGCAGGAATTCTCAGGAAGAGAAACAATTGAAACTTGTACTCTTCTCACGGACTCCATATATTCAACATGAAATCACATACACACATAGCGCATTGAAACAAATGCATAAAATAGAATATAAGAAAGCTGCAAACATACCATCAATAGATACACAAAACAACCATAGTAAACCATGAAATTAGATCAAATATTTCTTAGATTAATTCAATTACTTTTGTACATGGTCTCAATAACAACAACTATTTGCTCATACAACTTCTACAATATATGTTCTTCTCTGCTCTCCTATGCTCTCTTGCTCTCTTTCTCTACAACAAATTACAATGAGAATGATAATATCCTACATATGAGAGAGTCTTCTTGAGTTTTCCCTCCTACTACTCTAAGCCATCTTATCAAATTAAAGACTACCATCTACTTTACATTTATTACAATAAATGCCCACAACCAATATATGAGAGCAAACGCTCAAGATCTGTATTACAATCCCCAAAACATTAAAAGAAAATACATACTTCCATCTATTACACTAATGGCTCTTCTTTTGAATTAAAAAAAAAATGTCTTCAAAATGCGCGTTGGCATATCCAGTTGTCCTCCACTCGCACTTTGTTGGCGATGCTCCTACATCATACTCCTCTAGCTGAAAAACTCATGGAATCCTATCCATGATCTCTTGCATCGTCTGTCCATGTTTCTAGATATCAGCTTCACTTTCCCAACTGGAATCCTCAATCGGGTGTCCTTTCCACTTTACCAAATATTCAAGATATGTCTTCCTCCGGGTTTTCTTGCCAACTCTCTAATCAATGATCTTTTCCATCTACGCATTTTCAACTACAGGCATCTGTTTGACCCACTGAACTTCCCTTTGATTCTCTTCTTCATATTATCTGTAAGGATATAGATCTTCAATGTTGAATATGGGTGATATTCCCACATCATCTGGCAATTCTATCTCATAGGCATTTGCTTCAAATTTCTGAAAAATCTTACATGGCCCTATCTTTTTCATATTCAGTTTATTATATGTTCCCCTTGGGAACCTTTCTTTTTTGAGATGTGCCAAAACTAAATCTCCCACTTTGAATTGGATCTCTCTCCTATGTTGATATTCTCTGCGCTTGTATTCCTGGTTAGAACTATGCAATCGCTCTTTGATTTTACTGTGGAGCTCCTGCATGTCTGCTACAAAATCTTCCGCTCCAACACTCCTGAACTCACTCTGCTCTAAGTATCTCAACTCATACACTCCTCTTGATTTAATTCTATACATTATTTGAAATGGGATATGTCTGGTGCTCCTATTAGGTGAGTCGTTATATGAAAATTTCGCTTGTGGCAGAATATGATCCCACTGATTGTGATGTTCAGTTACTAAAGTCCTCAATAAGTCCCCCAAACTTTGATTTACTACCTTAGTCTGGCAATAAGTCTGAGGGTGATATGCCGAGATAAAAGATAAATTCATCCCCAACTTCTTCCATAGGGTTCTCCATAAATGACGAACAAATTTGGTATCTTTGTCTGAAACAATACTCTTAGGTAACCCATGAAGTTGAACAATTTATTTGAAAAACATATTTGCAATGTGTGTTGAATCACTGGTTTTATGACATGGAATTAAATGTTCCATTTTGGAAAATCTATTGACTACCATGAATATGGAGTCACAACCTCTTTGTTTCCTCAGTAGTCCCAACACAAAATCCATGCTTACCGCGTCCCAGAGCCTCTCTAGTATTGTAAATGGTTGATACAATCTTGTATTAGATATCTTTTTCCCTTTGCATGCTACCAGATTCTACATATGTTGACAAATTTCTGCACATATTTCCTCATTCATGGCCAATAATACAAATTTTTTAGTTGCGCAAATGTTTTATCATGGCCAAAATGCCTAGCCAATCCCCCACTATGTTTTTCCTTCAAAAGGTTTTCTCTCATAGAACGTTTGGGATACACAACTGATTTCCTTTGAATAACAGTCCATCCTGAATTAAATATTCAGTCCATTGGCTTTTGTCTCTCAGAACAAGATTCTCACATGCTTCGTAAGCGCCCTTGAAATCTGATTCATCTTTGTACATTTCCTTAAGGCTATCAAAACCTAAAGTCTTCATTTGAAACTCCTATATAATCAAACATTTCCTACTCAATGCATCAACAACCTTGTTAGCATTTCCATAAATGTTCTTTATAACAAAATTAAAGTTCTGCATAAACTCAACCCATTTTGCATGTTTCTGGTTCAGTTTCTCCTATCTGGTTATAAACTATAAGGCCTAGTTGTCGCTATACAAAACAAACTCTTTTGGAACCAAGTAGTGCCTCCATTTCTTCAACGACTGTATGATTACATAAAAATATTTATTATAAGTGGAGTAATTTATTTTGGACTCATTTAGTTTCTCATTGAATTATTCAACTGGTCTATTTTCTTTACTTAAGACTACTCCAATCGCAAATACACTTGCGTCACATCTCACTTGAAACGTTTTACCAAAATCTGGCAAAACCAGAACTAGTTTTTCAATTATATTCTCTTTCAACAACTTGAAACTTTTCTCTGCTTCCTCTATCCAATGAAAATATTTATGTCTTTTCTTGACTGTGTCCATCATTGGCGCACAAATCCCACTAAAATTTTTGATGAACTTCCTGTAAAAACTGGCTAATCCATGGAAGCTTTTGACTTCAAAGATATTCCTTGGCGATGACCACTCTTTGATTGCTTTTACCTTCTCAGGATCCATCTTCAATTCATTCGAAGATATCACGAAACCTAAATAAATAAGCTACATCTTCATGAAAGACAACTTCTTTATATTCATAAGCAACTTCTCTTGCTGCAACCTCCTCATTACTGAAGTTAAATGCCTCAACTGCTCTTCCTCGGTCTTATTGAAGATCATTATATCATCAATATATACAATTACAAACTTCCCAATGAAATATTTCAATATTTCGTTCATCAATCTCATAAAAGTAATTGGAGCATTCTTCAAGACAAATGGCATGACAAGCCATTCATACAGTGCTTCATTTGTCTTGAATTTTGTCTTCCATTCATCACCTTCCCTCATTCTAATCTGGTGATATCCACTCTTCAAATCAATTTTTGAAAAAAACTTTACTCCACTCAAGCAATCCATCAAGTCATCCATCCTATTTAAAGTAAATCTATACCCGATGGTGATTTTGTTTATAGCCCTCAAGTCTGTACACATTCTCCATCCTCCATCCTTCTTTGGACTTATCACTATTGGCACAGTGCATGGAATTAAGATTTCTCTAATCAACCCTTTGTCCATCAAATCTTGGACTTGCTTCTTAACCTTGTCATTCTCCTGTGGCATCAGTCTATACACTACTTTGTTTGGAAAACTCTCTCCTGGTATAAGGTCAATGTGATGGCTTATACTTATGATGGGAGGCAATGAACAAGGAAAATTGTCCACCACTATATCAGTGAAATTATCCAGCAGTTCCTAAATTTCCTCAGGTAGATCATCTATTGATGTACTAGTCAAGATGACTCTAGGTTTTCTCACCACAACAAACTCCATTTCTTGATCTTTATTGAATTCATCAAGAAGTTCCTTCCCACTCATGAGAAGTATAGTATTGCTTGCTTCTGCCTTCGCCTTCTTGTCTTTAATTAGCAGCAACATATGCATCCTACCATTCTTCTCCAAGATGTAAGTGTTCTTTCCTCTATCATGAATAACATTTTTGTCATATTTCCAAGGCCTCCCCAACAAAATATGACAGACATCCATGGGAATAACATCACATAAAATCTCATCTCAATAACCCCCTATCTTAAATTCTACTAAACATCATTTAGTGACGATTACCTGATGTCCTTGTTGCAACCATGAAACTTTATATGGGCTTGGATGTGCAACCATCTCCAATTCCAGCTTCTCCACCATCTCCGTGGATACTAAATTATCCGTTCTTCCATGGTCAACTATCACCTTGCATACCCTGTCTTTGGTTTTACAAGCAGTCCTAAACAAACTATTCCTTTGTATTGGATTCTCCATCTCTTTCTCTGGTTTCAAGAGAATTATCCTCATCATCAAGGATATTCCACCCTCTGCATCTTCTTCCTCAACATTTTTCCTTTGCGCTTCTGAAATGTGAGCTTCACCTCCTCCTTCTCTCTTTCTCTCGAGACATTCCCAATATTTGTGTCCTATCTTTCCACAGAGAAAACAATTTACTCCACCTCCTCTACCTCTTCCTCTTCCTCTTGCTCGAGGAAAGGTGCTCCTATCAGCATATTGTCTTCCTTGTGAACTTCCTCCCCTTTCTGGGTGGTTATGAGGATTTTTTTCTTCATCTTTGGGATTTTGTACTATGTCCTGGGCAACTGCTTTTCCTCTACTCTGACTTCTACCTCTTCCCCTTTTACTTTTCTTCCTGGCTAACTTATTTTCTGCCTTCAGAGAAACTTGAAAAGAATCTTCCACATTTTTGATGGTCACCATGCTCATCTCGTCCTGAATCTCATATCTCAGGCCATTCATATATATGTCGACCTTTTCATCATCACTCTCGCGATGACCATTTTTGATGTTTAACCTATAAAAATCCTCTATATATTCTTTCACTGTCATCCCTTTCTATCTCAAATTCTCCATTCTTCGAAATAGATTGATTTGATAATCTTTGGGTATGAATTTGGCTTTCATCTTAACTACCATTTTGTCCTAACTTTTAATTCTTTGTTTACCTTTGCAATGCCTGTCAGCCTATAGTTCATCCCACAACAGTATTGCATGTCCTTTCATTCTAGTGACATCATGCTTTACTTTCTTATCTTCTTTGACATATTCATAGTAGAAGTATTTATCTAGATCTCTAAACCAATATTTCAGCTCCTCAACATCCAATTTGCCTTCATACATCGGGATGTCCAATTTCTCTTTGGCACCCATTCTTGCAACAAATTTTAGCAAATGTTCCCCTGCAACATCTTCGACTACAACTTCTTCGACTCCTTCTTCTTTCTCTATTTTAGCCTCACTGATATCTCCTATATTAGGTGTTCATCTATGTGTTTTTTGCATAGCATCTAATTGAGCACAAAGTTCTCTCATTTCCCATTCCATGGATGGATCAGGTAAATATGTTTATGGACATCTCCTTAGAGGAATTTTTCCAATATCTCCACATGGAATTCAAATCATATTTGTCCTTTGTATTCTCTTGCATACAGAAAACAATAGTTGTAAGCTATGATACCACCTGATGCAGAACCCCTACCTCGGCAAGGTCTGTTGACCTCTCGGTCAATGGATCTTCTTCTTCCCATGACTTGGAGAATCTCTTCGGGTCCCTGCTAGAACCTCTACAAAAAAATCCATAGGTCCTCGTGAACTTCACCCGCATGAACTAGCACCGGGTGCAAATTTCTCTCCACAATACCACTAGTCGTGACTGCACGCTAACCAAAAAAGGTTTCTTCACAACTTTGGAACTTCGGGTGTTCTGTTGCAATTCACCCTGATTCTTATAATCCCCAAACTCTGAACTAGAGCTTAGCAATCTCTAGTTCCTTTCCTTTATTTCCACTGATGTGACCTCCAGTTATGGCATGGGGCCCAACTTCTGAGCGCTACAGGACTTCGCATATTGGGAACTCATGAAGTATATCTCCTCCCTTTGCTTGAGGTTTGAACTCTCAACTTCACTTATCTCATATCAACGGTCTGAGACTCTTGTGATTCAATGGTCCAGATCCTCTTTTCGCGAATCAGAAATTCGCAGTTCATGACTTTGGAAGTTGACTTCCTTCTCCCTTTTGGCTCCTGATTCCCAATTTCTCCTTCCCATGAAAGGAATCAATGGTTCTATCTTCCCTTAGATCAATGACTTACTATCTGTCCTGAGGTTTTGAGTGTTGAATGACTCTCGACCCTTATCCTCCTCGCGGATTTACTGGATCCAAAGATCCATGGATATCGACACTTCTCCCTCCAAGAATTTCTACCATCTGTTTAGGATCTCAATGGCTCCCGGCCAAATAAATCGACGTCAACCCTTCTAAGCTTGTTTCCACTAGGTGACTTCAACACTCGTCCTTCCTTCAAACTATTCCACGTCTCTATCCTTCCTGATCTTGATTCTTGCTACAAATTTTGGGCTTCTAAAGAATCCCGTGCACATTCCTTGCGCCTTTCACAAAACTCTCTGATTATCTGACAAATCCAACTCCATGCACTCTTTGCGACATAAGTTCTTCAGTGACTCACTTGGGTTGGAAAATTCTAATAGTCTCCTCATCCTTCACACACATTTCACGAATCTTTGCTATACTTTCACTCCTACTGATATAAGATCAACAGTATCTCTCCTGAGATTTCTGGACTAAACCTCAGAAACCTGTCAACGCACTCCTTGTGGTATTTCGCTACACTCCTTGCAGGAATTATCAAGAAGAGAAAAAATCGAAAATTATACTCTTCTCATGGACTCCATATATTCAACATGAAATCACATACACACACACAACATTGACACAAATGCATAACAAAGAATATAAGCAAGATGCAAACATACCATTCAATATTAATTGGATCAAAGCCTTCTTATATTAATTCAAGTACTTTTGTACATGGTCTCAATAGAAGCAACTATATGCTCATACAAATTCTATAATCTTTTTTCTTCTCTTCTCTCCTCTTCTCTCTTGCTATATTGCTCTACAACAAATTACAATGAGAATGATAATATCCTACATACGAAAGAGTCTTCTTGAGTTTTCCCTCCTACTACTCTAAGCCATATTATCGAATTAAAGACTACCATCTACTTTACATTTATTACAATAAATGCCCACAAACGATAGATGAGATCAAACGCTCAAGATCTGTATTACAATCCCCAAAACATTAAAAGAAAATACATCCTTCCAGCTATGACATTAATGTCTCTTCTTTTGAATTTCAAAAAAACATTCTTCAAAATGCACACTGGCATATCCATCTGTCCTCCACTCGCGCTTTGCTGGCAATGCTCCTGCATCAATTTGAATCTTAATTGTCTCATCCTTGATGAAATAAACATACTTCAGAAGTTCTAAAAACCTTCTCTCATATTCATCTATGGTCATACTCCCAAGCTTGAGTTCAAAGAATTCTTTCATTTTCTTGTCATAGTATCTCTTAGTCAAGTATTTATTTTCAAAATACTTCTTGAATTCCTTCCAAGTAACACTTTTCTCTTTAATGTCTTGCACCTGCACAAGTTGATCCCACCACATGGATGCCTTTTCCTTGAGTTGATAGATGGAAATTCTTCCTTCTGCATGAGTTGAATAATTATGCAATTGAAAATACTTTCTCATGCCCAACAACCATGTCTCTGCATCTTCATCCTTCTTGTGCTCACCATCAAATGTAGGAGGTTTTATTTTGTTCATTTATTCTCGTAGCTCACCCACCCCAGACCTCTTATGCTTCCTGAAAGGGGATGGAATTGAGTTGTTGTGTGTTTTCTTATTGGAATGCCTCGGATAGTGAGAGTGATTTATGCTAACACTTTTGGTTCTTCTTTTCTCATCAGGAGACCTATGAATTCCTAATTTGTTTGAGCCACTCTCCTTATCCAATTTCTTTTATATTATTTTCAAGCTTTTCATTAACTTCATGTTGAAGTCCTCTTGATACTCCTTGTATCTCATAAGCCTTTCATTATCATCTTTATGTCTTTGGACATCCTTCTGCAAATTTTTAATGGTCTTTACCATATTCATGTTTTCATCCCTTCATTCTCCATGTCCATTGGGGTTTGTTCCTTCAATGCCCAAATGGAAATCCATCCCTCCGATATCATATTCCTAGATGTAATTCTCCTGTGAATCTTCCCTTACTCTGGACTTTGTTCTGATACTGATCTGATCTAGTTGTTGTTAACTCTGTAAAATGTGCAGCCAATAAAACTTCGTCAGGTTAACAGACTCAACAATTTCATGAAAAAAATATGAACCATTCTAGTTCAATAATATATCATAATTATTTCTTCTAATTTCCTGAAAAATTAAATGCTCGGATCAATTTTCTGGGTGAATATTTATAGTCTATTGTCCAACACCTTTCCAACACCTTCTCCTATTCTCAATTTCGATTCTTGAGCAGAAAGTTATGGTTATTTGAAAATTTCCCATTAATTTTTTTGTTCACACTTCAACTTGCAACACCTATGCGCTGTAATTATGAATTTCCGCACCTACTCCATTGGATTTTTCATAGGATATCAATTTTCTTTCTTCATATACATATTTTGGATAGTCTGTCCAAGTTTCACCTCTTTATGGGTTCAGGGCTGCTAGTTACGACCTGCTGAAGTTCTAAGCCAATTCGTGTTTTTGGTCTGGAATGCTACATGTACCTTCTTTTCCATATTAATTTTTTTTAACATACCCAGAAACTTACTTCATCTATGGAACTGTCTTCTATGGTTCAATATATTTCCATTGACTACTCCTGCACCTCAATCTGATTTCGAAGAAGAAAGTTATGGCTCTTTGAAGTTAGTTGGGTCTTAAAATTTACCCTCCACTGTTTGTCCTGTAACTTTCTCATAAAAGCTCAGTTTGACGAACAATTTACACCATTAGAAATATCTCTCTAGGCTCTTTTATTTGAGCTACAGAGACAAAGTTTACCTATTCTTGTGGTTTTTGAGTAGCTAAAAACGTTGTTAAGGGCCTCAAAAAAACGTGCTGCAAAAATATGGGGTTCAAACAGTATAAAATGTCGCGGAAATTCGTTGGTTTTCTACTCTTGTTCACCATCCAAACGAATTCGCGTGCAAAAATTTCAACCTGTACACCCATATTTAGCATGTGCAAAAACACCACAAGGTAATTAATGCTCCATGCATCCATAAATACCATGCATCACTTCTTTGTTGCGCCAATAACTAGTGTGCACTACTTTTGTGTCGCGCGCCAATATCCACCACGCACAGTTTTGGTTCTTGCACTAATACCTGTTGCCCGCAATTTTATTGTGTCGTGCGCCATTTTTATGCATGTACACACCACACGCACCTTATTATGCATATCCACATCTTACGCCAGTATTCCACATGCATCACGCAATCCACAACGCGTAATGCTAAATTTAGCGCGCACACCCGCATACCAATATTTTTCCGTGCAGCGCCAAATTTTAGTGCTCGTGCCCACACACCAATATTTTTTTGCGCAGCACCAAATTTTAGTGCGTGCACCCGCACACCAATATTTTTCCATGCGGTGCCAAATTTTATCACATGCACCAGCATGCCAATAGTTTTCCGTGCAACACCAAATTTTAGCGCGCACACCCGCACGCTAATATTTTTCCACATATCACAAGCTTTTCACTGTGGATCATGCATTTTTAGTGCGCCCACCTGCGCACATTCATTTTTATGTGCATCAATTCCTCATGAATTCCATTGCAGAAATTGGGGTTTTTTCCTAACTCTTTCCCCATTTTTATCGTAGAAACTCTCCAAGTACAAAATTTGTCCAATTTCACCCCGATAACACCAATTCAGACTCTGCAACAAAAAATCGTTGTGGCTTGACATTTCTAGAACAAATATTTCCTAAACTCAATTCATGAATTGAGAATTTTAATTATTAATCTCACTCCATCTATCATGGCTTCATTGTAACTTCAAATTCGACCAATTCTAGGCCTGAATTTTCTAGAACAGATATTAAATCAAGAATATCTCACCACTTGGCCAAATTTCTCAATTTTCCCATGAATTCAACAACATAAATTGGGGTTTTTTCCCAATTCCATGCAATTGCTATTACTTTTTACCATGGACACTCTGTAACCTGAAATTTGGCCACTACAAAATCAATCCTCTGTGAAATTTCGCTTCAACTCAACTTGCTCATCCCATCTAGGCTCAGTGTTGAAACCTGAAGCTCTGATACCATATTGTAACATCCTCGGCCACTCGGGTTGGGCCATGCTACTCCAAAAAATACTTTCATTCTCTGCTCAACATATTGTAACATACCCAACATCCAACTGAGCTATGCCACATAATTTTTTCGAGCTGCATGCAATTAAAACATTTACACATATAAGTCTTGTGGAACTTTATATATAAACGTAGATAGACAAATACATTATGTAAATGGAGGGGTTCATATTGAAATAACAATAAACATATACAAGCAATATATACAGGCAATACCATAAATATAAAGACAATAATAAACCACACATAGGATAACCCATAAAACTAAACACGTAAATAATAATGCAGTGTGTAATTTATCACACAATTGGCATTTATCTTGGTAAGAATATCACCAAATGTGTGCAGACCTTCCACAAACCTCCTAGCCTTAGACCACACTGCTCACCACTCTTAGTAGTGGGTCACCCCCAAGTTGGGACTAAAATCCACCCGAGTAAAGGGATTCATATCCATGATGATGTATGACAGTCAACATGATATATTTTATCACAGGTGCCAACTCAAACTAGCAGCTTACAGTCCCTCACTCCCCACATGCATGTCCCACCCCAAGAAGTGTGCTCCTTCTCTTCTCAACAGTCCTTCGGCTACCCCACTTACTTTTCGGTCTTCGTAAACAGGCTGGACAGGAAGTCTCAGAGCCCTGTAGCTATAGTTTAGCACCTTCAGGAAATCAATTGCCAATAATTCTCTCACTCAGAGAGAAATTTCTCATGGGCCTGACAACCCGCCTCTTCAATATTCCACGGGCCTGAAAACCTGCTTCTTCAATCCATCTCCCAAGCTAACTAGGTACACAAACAAGTATAAGTATGGATACAGGTTCAGGTATAATGACAGGAAGGTATGGAGGACAATTGACTGAGTGAGTGAATGATCATGTAATGATTGAATGGATGACTGAATGATTGGAAAATCAACTAAGTACAAACTATATGTATGCATGTTCCCAACTTGACACTTGTCATGTTGGGAGCTACTTTTTCCCACTTGTCCCCATCCTTAGAACTTAGGATAAAATAATTATCCATACTTTATACTTTAAGGAATATCAATATAATATTCCTTTTTAGCTTAATCTCCCTAGATTAGCTCCTTTTCCTTAACTTTTATCCCCCCCTTTCCCTAACTAGTGGATTTTAGTCCCCCATACTCTTTTATCATGGTCGGTCTGTGCGCAGCGATGTATTTTATATTAATGATAATACATATACAAAAATAGGCTCACTGACCTTTAACATCTAGGCTCTCCATCCTAATCATCACAAAATAGGCTCACCAACCTATAAAACACAACATATACACAAAGGCTCCCTGGCCTCAATATCGTGCACACTTAAGATGTTGCGTGCGATATCCTAGAATGTGCACACTTCATCATTTTACTGCACAGTACATGTGCGCACTATGCCATGAAAGGTGCATACAAAATGATATCAAAAAACTCACCAGTTTAAGTACATTTTCATTTTCATTTACATTTACAATTGGGTTCGACCCTGGCCACCCTTTTCGGGCCATGCTACTCCAGAAAATGATTTCATTCTTTGCTCAACATACTGTAACATACCCAGCATCCAACTGAGCTATGCCACATAAATTGTTCGAACTACATGAAATTAAAACTTATACACACAGAACTCTTGTGGAACTTTATATATAAAATGTAAACAGACAAATACATTTTGTAAATGCATAGATTCATACTGGAATAACCGTAAACATATACATGCATCATGTACAAGAAATACCCATAAATATAAAGACAGTTATAAACCACCCATAGGATAAACTCGTAAAAACAAACACATAAATAATAATGCAGTATGTAATTTATCACACAATTGGCACTTATCTTGGTAAGAATATCACCAAATTTGTGCATACCTTCCACGAACTACCCAAACTTAGACCACACTGCTCATCACTCTCATCATTGGGCCACTCTCGAGCTGGGACTAAAATCCACCCGGGTAAAGGGATTCCTAACCAGGATAATGTATGACAGACAACAGGAAAGACTATGTCACATGTGCCAAATCAAACTAACATCCTACAATCCCTCATTCCCCACATACCTGTCCCACCCCAGGAAGTGTGACCCTTCTCTTCTCAACAGTCCTTCGACTGCCCCACTTCCTTTTCGGGCTTCAACAACAGGTTGGATAGGAAGTCTTAGAGCCCTGTAGTTGTAGTTTATCACCTTCAGGAAATCAATTCCCAACAATTCTCTCACCCAGAGAGAAATTTCTCACAGGCCTGACAACCCGCCTCTTCAATATCCCAAGGGCCTAACAACCCGCTTCTTCAGTCCAACTCCCAAGCTAACCATGTACACAAATAGGTATGAGTACGGATACAAGTTCATGTACAATGACAGGAAGGTACATAGGACAACTAACTGAGTGAGTGAATGAGCATGGAATGATTGAATGGATGATAGAATGATGGGAAAATGAACTAAGTCCAAACTATATGTATGCATGTTCCCAACTTGACACTTGTTATGTTGGGAGCTAATTTTGGCCCACCTGTCTCCATCCTTAGAACTTAGGATAAAATAATTATCCATACTTTATACTTTAAGGAATATTAGCATAATATTCCTTTTTGTCTTAAGCTCCCTAGATTAGCCCATTTTACTTAACTTTTAGCCCCCCCACCCTTTCCCTAACTAGTGGAGTTTAGTCCCCCATTCTCTTTTATCATGGTCGGTTTGTGCGCAGTGATGTTACAAAAATAGTCTCACTGGCCTTTAATATCTAGGCTCTCTAGCCTAATCATCACAAAATTAGCTCACCAGCCTATAAAACACAACATATACACAAAGGCTCCCTGGCCTCAATATCAAGCACACTTAAGATGCTACGTACGATATCCTAGAATGTGCACACTTCATCATTTTACTGAGCAGTACATGCACACACTATGCCATGAAAGGTGCATACAAAATGATATCAAACAACTCACCAGCTTAAGTACATTTGCATTTACATTTACAATTGGGTTTGGCCTAGTGATATTACATCTACAGGAGTGGAAAATCATGCAAATGATGTCTCCATTTTTGGAATATTTCACAATACCTTCCTCCTTGTAATGGGTTTGGTGCTCTAGTCACGAAATACTGCGAAAATGTTGGGCACTCATCCTTATGGTGGCATTCAGTCCTACACGTGATACACCAGACTTGTTCCCTCTTCTCCTTTATTTTTGTGATCTCTTCTAATTAGATTCTCAAGGTAGCTAACCACATCTATACTTGATCCATCCCCCATCCATATCCTATGAGAGATGCTTCTAGTTTCATTGAAATATCTAAAGCTTCAGGCTGCAACACAACCTTATGGTGTATCAATGGGAAGAGAATGTGTGGTAATAGTTCTACAATAAAATATTCTCTATGTCATTGATCCATAATTTGGAATGTCAATCTACCCATCAAATCCTTAAATATTTGACCATAGTCCCAAACTAAGGCATTCTGTACTTTTTTTATTTCCTTCAACTATGTAATGTATTGTGACTCATATTGTGACATCTTTAACTCTTTTAATAACTCTTGTCGAATTTCTTCTAATGTCCTTGCTTAACCTACTGGTGTAGTACTCTGCAATTTCATGTTCCATAATAATGCATGACCTCTAAACATTGTTTCCAATTATGAAATATTTTTGGCATCATTGTGGACATTCTTCACAACCCAAATGGTCTCACATACAAATAGATGTTGTTCTGGGTCCTCCAACCCAACCCCATGAAACTTTGACATTCTCAATGTATTGTCTAACCCTGCCATGGTATTTTTCGTAGGTCCTCCCCCCGGTGTTTCTGGATGATTCAAATTTTATGCACTGCTTCCACTTCTTTGGCTACCACTATTCTGACTTCCTCCACTAACTATAAGTACTTTTGACAAATCCTCAAATTTTATCTTAGATTCAGGTGACACACATAGGGTTGTGGGTTTGATGCAGGAGCCAATATCAGTCGGACTTAACAAATATTCTATTATAGGATTGAACTAAGGATCCTCTCCCTCTCCTTTCTTGTCTGGTATTTCTATGATCTAGACTATTGCACAGGGTTCTCTCATCTCATACTCACTTCACAACTCCCATTTCTCAGCCCTAGTTTTCAACCTCTTATATCTTCATCCACTATGCAGTACTCTAAATTTTTCTTCTTCTTCTTATACACCTTCTTCATTTCTATTCATCCTCAGTCCATCCCTTCCTTATTCATTTCTTTCTTCATTCATTCCTACCTTTAGACCATCCATTCTTCATCCCCCAGTTCCCCTATGTTCACAAATTCCCCTAACAATTAGATTCCATCATCATCACACATTTTTCGCACAACAACATCTTTATCTAGGTATCCAATGCTTTCAAAAATCTTCCATGTTGACCCTTGAATAAATTCCTTTCTCCAACACTATACGACTTGGTGCAAACTACTACAAGTTCCATAATATAACCCCCCAGTATGATATTCAACTAGTAAATATATTGCGTGATAAGTGGTATTTCTTATAAAGTTCAATTGTCTTACGAACTTAGGGGTCCAGTTCCTCAGAGCTATAGTTCAATATATTTCAATATTCTCCACTAACCTTTCTAACCATTTAACTAAAATATTCAAAAAATCCCCAAAGAAAAGTTCATGCATATCTATGTACAGATACCTTTGCAACCATTGTTCATCATTGATCTGAGGGTTTCTATTCTCTCTCTGGGAAAATCCTTACTCTTTCATTTCTATCCATTTGAGGATCTATTTCTTATTCGGTCTCCAAAACATTCCCCCAATTACATATTCCGGGTCCTGGCAACAAAACCATTCATTGGCATGCAATTATGAGACCCCAGGTTCAAATTATTCAACCAACAAAATGCTTAGATATCAACCTTTTTGACATCACCTGCATGCAAGTGAAGTATCACTCGAGGCATCTTTTGGGGCTACATAAACCAAGTTTCTACGAGGATGAGGGGATGTGAGGATATCAACATAACTATTAATATGTATTCACCTTGTGTGCATTATCCTTATTTAACATCCTCTTATCAGTTAACAAACCCTATCTGCAACTTCCATTAACTAACAATCATTACTTTTACCAGAAAATTTGTGCAACATTAACCCATCCAAGATTCTTCAATACCCTAAACCCTAGTGTGAAGAAACAGTATAATATAGATCATGGCGTAACCCATTCATTGAATCATTCATTATTAGTGCACATCAATCATATGTCAAACATATCTATATTCATCATGCATAAACATGACATCCACACATAATCACATCAAAAGACCCAGTAAACACATGATTTTAACATGGTTCACCCACTCCTTGGTCTACATCCACGAAGACTGGCTTCTTATATTAGTCTTTATGCAACAATCATCTTAGGCCCGTGCACTATGCTTACAAAAGATACAACATATTGTAATCCCCCAAACATGCCTAGTCGTTTTGAAGTGCAAGCCTATCTTTGCATAACTCTCTTCATCAATCATGAGCAACCTACTTTCTTACTCTCGACCTAATTTCTCTCTAGCAGCCAACCTAACAACAACCTCATCTACCCTGAAACTTTACATATTTATAAATATAATTAGGGATCAAAACCCTAATAGGTCATAACTATGTTTCTTGCTTTAGTGTCACTCTGCTGCTTTCTATGCTTTTATGTTGAATTGTTGCTTTTCCCACTTTAGTGTTGAACTTTTTATTTTCCCTATTTAGCAATGAACTGCACTGAAATGTACATCCTTGTTGTACACACTAGTCTTGCCTTTACTCTTTCCTCTTCTATGGCGTAGTTCCCAAAACTTAGTTATTGTCATCTAAAATGCATATCCAACAACATCCCTATCCTAATGTTATGTGTGGTAGCATGAATTCATTCACTTGTTACATTTTGTTTTACTCCAATAGGGAGTTCTTGTCAAACTTTTCCTCTCTAGAGAAAATGGTCCCTCTTCTTTTCCATGTTCAACCCCTCTTCTCCCACTCTTACATGTTTCCTAGTTATTCCTTAAAGAATCACCCCTCTTCGAACAGATATATATCTATGATGGGGGCTATCTAGGTTAGCACCATTGACATGGGTGGTTATGTGGCTTCTCATGATCACCTTTTCCTACCCTTTTCATTCAATGTGCATGCATTGTGTTGAACCAAACATCCATGAAGGTCTCATCCATTCTCAAGGTTATTGTTTGTGGCATCATATTCGACTCTACAAGGGTGATTTATGTCTCCTTGAAAAGGAATAAGTGTGACAAAATCCTCGTGCCTCATAATAAGGAGAGATTTTTCACTCCCTATGTAAGGAATTCTTCCTCCCGAGTGAGTCAATATTACCTCCATCCATAGTATGTTTTGGCAATAGATCATACATCTTCCCTTCTTCTCCTTGGGTGGTATATCCAACCACAAGGTAGGATTCACACCACTCTCAAATTCCTCCCTAGGTCACCTCATGTTCATCAAATCCCATAGGAATTAAATTTTATGTGGTGGTTACAAACACCTTACCCTAAATACAAATCCACACATGAAAAATATAGATACAACCAGAATAGTATAAACCATGAAACTCTTCAAATGTTATCCAAGGAAATATCAACATCCTTACCTAATCTTTGGTAAGGTCCTTGCCCCAAATAAATTTCCATGCTAAAATACCCTTGTTGAGAGGTCAATATTACCATTTTAAACAATAGGGGTTACCCCCAAATTATGAGAAGTCCCAATTAGACCTCACATTGTTTGGAATAGGAAACTCATCTAGAATTTGGCCCAATAACCATTAATGATTTTGGGGTTTACTAGTTATGGATGGATCCACCATTTATGGTTCTATAAACTAAGTAATGCAATGAAACTAATCTAATATGCAAATGCATGGATCCAAACATGACTAATATTAATCAGAAAAGAAAGAAAAGAACCACACATGCTCCTATCAATGACCCAAGAATTAGTTTAATAATAATAAAGAAAAGAATATGAATACATGACAACAAACCTGGAATATTCCATTATTAAAACATCCATATATAGTCCTATTATCACATATTGAAAAAAACATTTCCAAAAAACATAAATAAAAATGAAACATATACACAAGAATAATCTACAATGTGAAATACATTCTTACACAACTCTAACGCTTAGCAAAATTAACATAATAATCCACAACATATAAACATAGCTATCTAAGTTCTCTAAAAATGGCTTTTCCTCATTAAAATTTTCAACAATAATACATGAAAGATTCAAGAGCCAAAAGCTAATTCTTTTATAGTTCTAGCATTTATAATTGTTTACACAATAACTTCCCTCTCTTGTCATGGTGGCCAAGTGGAAGTGGAAGTTTTAGTTTCATTAAAGAATTAATTTTCCTGAAGTAATTATGAGTGTAAATATTTAGAAATTCATCCGTTTCTTTTTCATAACATTTGAAACCGCATCTTTATCCTTTTAGTGGGCTCCCTTTTATTTTATTTTTTTCTGTAAGGTATGGCTAAAATTGTTATTTCATATATGTTCATCCTCTCTAATCTTTGATGAGCAACATTAAAGCCTTATAGTCATCCACTTTTTAAGGAGGTCAATGGCGAGTTTCTTCTTTCAAGTTATTTGAATATACATATATGAGAGAAATGACATTATTGATTTTATTTTATGTTTAAGCAATTATTTTGGAATATTTGATGTCATATTAATATTAAAAGGAAAAGAGTCTAAAGTGAGGGAACTCCCCACTTAGATTTTGGATTATTTTTGTAAATATTATATTTTCTGTTTTGATAGATAATGATAATTTTAACATAGAAAATATTATTAGTTTTATTGATTGAATGATTTAAATGAACTCAAGTCGCTTTCAATTGTTTTTTTGTTTGCTAGTTTGTTCATGATCTGCGGGACTAGCCTGTGGCTGAGAAATCATGACTCAAGGGCATCTAAGTCATCAAAATCAACAGGGGATCGCACCCAGTCTAAGCCACACCAACCCTTAATATGGCTAGATTGTTTTGTCCCCGCAAGTTTTGAACCGGTGACTTTAACATCGCATAGTACCTTAACAACACACTCTGTCACTAACTTTCCTACACCTTGGGGACTGTCGCCTTCAATTGTTAAGCTTCATGTCAATTATATTTATTTTTCCGAAATTACTTAATAACCTAAATACATTCAAGATGATTTATAATTATTCTATTCAACTACCCCCTCCCACCTTTATCATCAATTAGACACCTAATAATTTTGGTTGGGACCATCATATGATTCCACTAATTATGCACAAAGGAAAATGGCAGGGAAAATATACCCATAACCATTTCTTCAAGATATCCCATGGAATTATAGATCAATAGGTAGTATTTATGTAGGTGAATTGGATACATGTTGTAAATTCCTTAATTCATGAACCTAGTTAAACTTGAAAGTACATTCATGATCATGTTTTCTCAGCACCTATATCAATTTGAACTATTTTGTAGAATAGTGTATTATATCCATTGGGTTAAATTTTAGGTTATCGAAGGATGAATTTTACCAAAGGAAATGGAAATGAGAGAACTTATTGCTTCCACATCCAAAGATACGCATGTTGTATTATAACATTTATGGCTAGTCTTTTGGAAGTTTATATTTAAATATATGAAATTGAAATTTACTTCCTCTCATTATGCCAAAAGGACTCAGAATGTCCGTATTTAAAGTGTTATTAGTCCCTGCTTGTCAAGGGACTATAACAATGAGTTTCTTATTGATTTAACATTAATTTGCCTTTTATTTTAAATTTATGTGTGAAATGTAATGTTTAACTTCAGAAAACAAATATATATTTTTTGATATAATAAAAATATTTATTTTTCTCATCTCTGATTGGTTAATATATTTCAAGTCTTATTGTTGCCTTCACGTATTTCAATATTTTAAATTAATTACATAATTAATGCACTTTATTATATATACCACTTGTTTTAAAAAATCATAGATTTAATAAAGTTGTAAAAATAATAATTCTAATATTATTAATGTCTTACCCTCTACATTTATTACACCTATCACCCGTGTAGGGAAAAAAATTATAGGGTTGGAATCATACGAATGTGTATGGTTGGTGGACCCTCACTGGAATGGCCAGTCAGATACGACATAGGCTCACTGTGGGATCGTTAGTTACAGTACATGTGTCACAATCTCGACTAATGATATTCATACCACAATTTTTATTTTTATTTTCATTTTTTAAATGTTTTAAATTTTTTGAATTTTCGAATTTTGATTTTATATTTTTTTTAAGTTAAAACATATTTCTTTAAATTTTGTTTTTCAATTTTAATTTTAATTTATTTTTTAAATAATTGTTTATTTAATTTTTAAAATTTACTTACGTGAATAATTCATTTTAAAGATTTTAAAGATTTTGATTTTGATTATTTTTAATTAAAAAATTTAAAATTAAATAAAATAAATACATTTTAAATTTTAAAATGTGTATTAACTTCTACTCACTAATCAAGAACCATTTATCTAAATATTTGTAATAATAATAATCTATTTTTAGGATTCCAACCAAGTTAGATATCAAATTGGTGTATAAGATAGCTTTGTTTGTGGGAGAAGAGATCCCTGATTTGATTCCTAAAGTTTAGGAAGGTGTACATACCCTACCCCTGTGAATTTGAACCTAACCTTAAAAATAGATATAACCCATAATCCTTATCATATCAATCAACTACTAACCTTAGCCATGCCTACCCATACCTAAATTCTTGTAACATCAAGTCACACTTACTCGACCAAACCAACTAACTCAACATATCAATGCATATATTATTAATCCATGCCAAAAAGACTATAGTACTAAGTCACTAGTTTGAATACCTATTAGTTAGTAGTTTGTCTGTAATTAAACATAGGATATTGCAATAATAATTTTTATTTAAATATTTTTTTTTTGTTTTTTCTTCAATTTGATTGGAACTCAACTTTGAAGGGTTGCATTGTAAGTCATATCGCATGTTTATGGTTTAATTGCTCCCTAGTGGGGACTAAAATGTTCAACCAATGGATGTTAAGCCAAAATACTTCTTACTTAGAGGCTTAATCTTTGCTTCCGGATACAAAACTTGTTAGGCAGGGACTAAGCTCCCATACAACTCTTGTTTTATGATCATATGTTAAAAATTTGAAAAAAAATCATTCAACATTGTATAGAACAATATTTATTTGAAATGTCATTTATATATTGTCCCAACTTTCCTAGTAATGTAGTCTTCTATAGAAGATGTCTATTTAGAGGTTCAAAATTGTGATATTCTATCTTACTTATTTTTTGTTTTCAATGTTAATATGAATGATTAACGTAAGGAAATATTCTCTTTAAATATTTTCAAAAACATTCTACACATGGCTCACTTATGAAAATAGAAGAAAACTAATCAAGCAAAGATTCATGTTAAAAATAAATAAAAATACATTGGTAAAAAAAAAAAATCCTATATAAAAGAAACTAGAACTAAATTAAGCTATCCTAACACAAAAAACAAATAAACATAAAGTGTATTTTATTCAAAATAAACCAAAATCTTATTCTGAAGACGGGAATGAAAATAAAAGCTATGTTATTCCTACCCTAACCTACATTGGCTCAATGAATGCTATGTGAAGTCATAAAGCCACTATAACCATTTAATTACCTCAAGATCTGTAGTAGTATTATGGCATTGTGCAGGTGGATACAACTAAGGTATCATGTAATGTTTGATGGAAATAATTAAAACATTATAAAGTATGTAAAAACAAAAAGCATTAGATACTAACTAGTTTGAGGAAATCGTCGAGAAAAAGATAAAATCCAAGAGATATCTAATAATATCATCGGAATAATTTGGGAAATGATGGAGAATTGAAATAGAATCCAAGGTAAGTGAAGTACCTTCTTGTGGATTTTTTTTTATTTTTTTTGTGTGGATAAACTCATTGTTTCCTTTATCTTGCATGATTATGGGTGTTAGGCCTCGGTTTTGACAAAATTTCAATGGTCATTTCATTGCATTTTACATGATTTCTCCTTTATCCTTCATGTATCTATACCTTCATTACCATACATTATCTTATATCACCCATTTTCACTCATATGAACTTCATAAGGAATAAAAACATTAATATAGTTGAATTCTCCATGTTTTGATGGTTGCTTAGAGTAGAGGTTGTGATCTCGTAACTCGTCTCTTAAGGATTTGGTGGGTTTTAGTGTTTTTCAGAATTTCAGTAGCACCCCTGTTACCGAATTTCCTATAGCATCCTATTTTGAGAGGAAACTTTTCCACGTCTTTTTCAAGAAGATGAAGACAGATACAAAAATCCCAAGACATGGGTTTTATGCAGAATATGGAAATTTAGGCAACAAGTGAGTGACATTCTTGAAAAGTGCATGAAACAATATCTATGGAAGAATATTCAAGAGTATTATCTACATCAATTTCAAAATTCTTGTAGCACTCACTTTTAAAATTCTGGTAGCACTCACCTTATGAAATCCAATAGTGCCTTGGTGAATTGGATGTTGCACCTCTTGTGTGTGAATTTGGAAACATGGGTATTGTTAGGAATGATGTTTTTATGCTATTATGATCTTCACATGAATGAAGCAACCTCAGTTTTCTTAACTTAACCAAGTCCAATAAGGGTTGGTTGTAGATGCATTTATCTAGGATATGATCTCCTCTTGTTGTAGGTCCTTTCGTTTCGTCAAATATGAGTTGTATGTATAAATATAAGAGAATATTAGTTATATAGAGGAGATAATAGGGGGCTACACACATTAGAGAATAGATTGAATAGGAATGTCATTGTGTAGAACCATTTTAATCTCTAAATTTCTTCAAGATGGACAAAAAAATTATTGTTGTACATTGTGAACTCTTTGTTGTAGTGATGGAAAATATTGCCAACTTCAACCCATAATCACAGAGATTTCAACACTCAATCACAAACAATATTCAGATTGTTCATTTGGGCTCAGATCAACACAAATAGGAATTCAAATTTTCCTTTTTCTACATCGCTAAATTGCAAGCTATCATAAATAACTCTACGTATAATTCCCACTATGTGGATATACCTTTGTTGGAAGCATCAACGAACAATGTTGATGAAATATGTCACAAACAATTCTGCGTGAAACTTAGTAACCAATGCGGGTATTTCGTAGGTCACTATGTGTGTGGTATCCTGCCACTATACTACCTTGTTACATATTTTTATAGGGTGTTCCACTGCACCAACTTGTGACTGTCTATTCCTGCGAGGACAAATACTAAGGAAATATTCTTTTAAACATAATTTTAGAAATTGTTGAGATTAATTGTGTGATGTCTTTCCTACAATCACATAAACTCATCACTCTGCTAAGATAACTTATACATATAGTTTAACAATTCAAACACACACCACAACAAAATGCAAATAGACAGGACGAAAAAAACACATGCTCTGTTCTTTCTTAATATCAATGAAGGATTAATTTTACATAGGAAAGCTCATTCTTTCTTATTCTCTTGGAGATATGCTATCCACACTTTTACATATTCAATCTCACACACTCCCTAACCTAGATAGCTCACAAACAAACGAATCCTGGGTTATCTTAACAAATTCCTAAAATAAAGATTTGCTCCTAATATTTAGCAAAAAACTTAACACCTATGACCAACAACTCGATATCTAATCAAACAAACTCAATGAAAATGTCCTCTAGATACAATTTTTAATTATTACAAATATAATAAAATAAATCAGGGAACCAACTCCCTTGGTAATTGTATTTGATCCTTGAGATCAATTCTAGAACTTGTTGTCGTACGCTCCTACATCAGACTTCGAGGGAATAAAATAACTATCCATTGGGTCTTCAAGGTCTGCACCATACTTGTAAAATTTAGTTGTTTTCATCAAAGTAGCATCATCCAATGGTCGACCTTTCCATTTGACCAAGTACTGGAAATATTCTTTGCCTATGGTTTTCCTTAACACCTTGTTATCCAATACTGCCTCGATTTCCTTTTGCACTTTTCTGGGTAGTTTTTATTTCCATTATACAGTATGATCTTCATCACTTACAGGTTCATCTTTTGAAACTTCCTCTATCTCCTTGAAGGGATACAAATCTGCAACATTAAATATTGGATAAATTCCAACACTAGTTGGAAGTTCTATTTCATATGCATTAGAAGAAAATTTCCTTAAAATTTTACATGGTCCAATCTTTTTAATATTTAATTCATTATAAGTCCCTACAAGAAATTTCTATTTTTAAGATTTAGTTTGTTATATGGACCAGAAGGAGGGGTACCACAGTATAATACTCTGAGAGGTTACAATCACAGAGGAAGAGGAGGATTCAAAGGTCGTGGAAGAGGAGGATTTTCCTGAGGAAGATATATGATTATATGTTATAATTGTAATCAACCTAGGCATTTGGCATGAGACTATTCAAATACTTACTCAACATGCACTTACTGTAGACAATTGGATCATGCGACATAAGGTTGCCCACAACTGATCACGAAGTGCAATAAAAGAGGAACCTGAATGTGCATATGATAGCTGCAAAGGAGCACGATGAATGACTTAAGGTATCATTAGTTACGTGCAGAGGAGAGAGAACGAGAGATGATGAGATAGATAAAGGAAAATGAATCGAGTAGTGGGTGAGGAAAGTAGTAGAGACTCCTCCATTTTTTGACCCTATAAAGGAGAAAAAAATGTATTAACAAGCAAGGAAATAACCAATGGAGATAGAATGGATAACATTGACTTCGGTGGCGCGACCGATGTATGACAGGACACCTATCTATGATATGCTTATAGTCTATGACCATTTAGAAAGGCAAGCTAAGAAGGTAAGTACACTGAGAAGTTTCTTGAAGATTTATTTACAATTAATGAAGGATGAGACTATGTTAAAATCACTGCATGAAATAATTAATCAATGCATGCAAGATAAGGAAACACCTATTGTACAACGAGTAGTTAACCAAGTGCATCAGAAGAGAAGGAAAAATAGGGAATTTTGACTGAATGTGCAGATAGGATATTATGACATGGATAATATAATTTTAGACTTGGAATCTGATGTGAATGTCCTTTTGAAGAAGAACTAGGATATTATGGGTAAAATGAAGTTAATATGGTCACTTATTTAGTTGTGGTTAGCAAATCAATATAATATTGTTTTCATTGAAATATTATTAGGGGTGAACATTAACATTGATGGAGTGCACAATATAGATTATTTCTATGTAATTGATATAGTAGATGGAAGTAAGACTTATCCAACATTACTAGGAATTTATTGGGATTTTGATAACCAGACCCTGATTGATCTGAAGAAGAGATAGATGGTATCTGAAGCAGGAGACTGGAAATTTACCGCACCACTTTACCCCACAGAGGGGAGAAGATATGTGGAACTGAAAAAGCGAAAAGATATCCATAACCTATATAATCTGATTGCACAAATGGATGATTATGTGAACCCTATAGCTGATGTTACACTCTGTTGGTGGAGTATTAGTTCTTGTGCATCAGATTCATAAGAAGCATTGGAGGATTAGCAACAATGATTACATGAATTATAAACAAGGATATGTGCTAACATTACTCGCACATTACAATGGATTGAAACTGAGGTATGTGATTCCATGAAGTATGATGGAATAATAGTTATAGACTCTTTTATAAAGTAATTTGAATCATAGATACTAGATCAATAAAGAATGTTATCTTTAGATGTCACACTGAAAGAAAATTTTGCAAGAGGGTGGGTTGTGCATAAGGACAAAATTGATGATTGGCAGAAATGTAGAAGGTTATTATAGGTCATATTGGGAACAGGAAATGGATATATTGCAAAAAACAATATAGGGTTTAGTTTTCCTACAATGCATGTTACATAATGCATTGTGACATGGTGATTAGTACCGAAGAAAAAATGGGCGCACTTGTTTATACACACTCTGGATACAATTATTAAGAACGAGTACTTAGAGCTAGAAGTTCATAGAGAGACAATGGATTTGGAAGATTTGAATCACAACTTCAATATTACTTTCATTTTTTAAGATGAGGCCCCTTGAGTAGACACAACTATGCAGTTGATCAAGGACAAAATTTTCACATCAGAAGGATTGTTAGAACTAGTACCCGTATGTAACATGCATAAATCTTCTGCGACACTTTGAGAAGTTTTGGAATTCTATAATGCCACTGGAGAATACCAGGAGGATGAAGATCTAAGAAATTCACAAGTAACATAAACTAAAGGAGAATGCATAGTAGAAGGTCTATAACTTGAATATGGTGTATATTCAAAGCCTCTAATAATGTGCAAAGTGAATATTTGTACAGAGGATAAGCCCAATTTTGTGAACATAGGAGATTAATGGAATGAAGAGACTATTGAAAATATTTTTGATTTACTACATGAATATTATGATCTTTTTCCAACTACTTTTTCGTAGATGAAAGGTATTGTTGGAGATTTAGGAGAGATGAAGATCCCTTTGAAACATGATTCTAAGACAATTAAGCAGATACCTTATCGAGTGAATCCGATGTATAAGAAAAAGGGGAAAGAAGAGATGGAAAAGATGTTGGAAGCAAGAATTATGGAAGGTGTCTCAGAGTTAGAGTGGATTAGTCCGATGGTGGTTCAAGATAATAAGATAGAAGGATTTATGTTTTGTGTAGATTTGAGGAAAATAAATGATGCTTGCTTACATGATCCATTTCCTACTCCATTATTGACATCTGAATATGTTAAGACCAAAATGACAACATCACAAGGACATGAATCCCCATGAATTTTTATAGAGGTGGTACTCCTCTTTGACTGAAGAATATATCTGTGATATCTTGGAATAAGGAGAATGCTAAACAACAAACCTTAGATATTTATTGCTTGGAATTATGAAATGATATGATTCTTCAATAACCTGATATAATATTTATGTGCAGGACGAAGTACTTTAACCATAAAAATATTGAAGGAGGGTTTCAATATCATAATGTCTTTGAGATCAACATCAAATATACAACCTTCTTAGTCACTTACAAATACATCCATATATTCTTCATGAGAAATAAGAGAGAATAATTTGATCATCTCAAAGAAGTTTAAAATATTATTACTATTAGTATCAAAAATAGAATTTGATAAATCAATTTCAAATACCTTATACTCAAAACTCATAGTTACAAGATACAATCAAAATCAACCCTGAAGTAATTATTTGTGGAGTTTTATTCATGAAATATTTTCTTCATTAAAAAATATCCAATAGTCATACATATGGTTGTAAATACTCCATGATCATATAAGAAAATTCTTTTGAAGAATACAAGAAGAACACTGAAGAACTCATATGTGTGCCAAATTCAGAGATTCAAGCATAAAACAATGAGAAATGGTGTAGAAGAAGAGAAAGAGTGCAAAAGATGTAGATCTTTTTTTGTTGATCAAAATATTTGATTCATATTGATGGTTATAACTTTTTCTTCTGATCTTCTTCCCCTACCCCTCTGATTATCAGAACCCTTGATGAAGTCTTTCTTCTCTTTTAAAACTGGTTCTTCTAACTACATGAGTAGTTAGGGATTTTCCCTTTTTGAATTCCCGTACAATTTTATTCTTGAAATTTTCACTTTAATTAATGTATCATTTAAGTGTTTTAATGATTTCACATCATTAAAATTGACATATTTCAAATGGGTCCCTTTCCTTTTTTAATATTTGTTTTTAAATAAACCTTTATTTTCAAAAATTTAATTAATTTCCCTTTTAAAAGGGGGACTCTGTTTTAATTTTATGGAAGTTATATTCAACTTTTAAACCATGTAAATAACTTCATATGTGATATTAATCATTTTATATTTCCAATTATATAAAAAAAAATCCAAATCCGACTCCCGGATCTCAAGATATGACCTTGTGAAGTTAAGTTGTCAAGTAGGTTCATCAGAAAAAAAAGCTGAATGTTCTTTTAATTTATGGGAAAAAAAAATTCATTTTAAATCCTTGAAACCTATACCATTATCTTCTTCGTCGAAATATCTTTCCAATGGTATACAATTTGCACAGTTTCATCTTTTGGAGCTCAAGTTATTGCCTCTGCAAGATCGTGACTCAACAACCGTAGATTAAGTTCGATGGGGCAATCTTGGCCCTTGGATTGAATTTCGTTTTTCCCTCTTTGGAAATTTCAATTTTTTTTTCATAAAGGTTATCCCACATGCATGGGATTATAAAATTATTAATTGAATATAATACTAATTGTATCATACACTCAGTAAGAAACATGAAGAGAATATTATGGAGCTTAATGGGTCAACCACTTAGAAGATTAATTAAATAATTAATATTTTGTTAGACCAATCATCTTCCATATCTTTCCCAACCATTGATGAGACAACCATTCACGTGTCACCATGTGTCATCCCTTGATAGGTCAATAATATGCCAATAAGAATCTTTCATGTGTCACAAGTTGTATTTTTCCGCATGTTTCTGGTAGTTAAGTTCCATGTGTCACTCCACCATAGGTTTCCATGTGGCATGATTTCATAGGTTGATAAGATTTCTATTTCATCCAATAAGTATTTTTGCCACATGTCATTAATTTAGTGGTTGGCATATGGAGTGTTTTGATTGGTTAACAATAAAATA
>SNQJ01S0041619.1:24398-51321 GCA_010110895.2 Picea sitchensis | reverse complement strand
TTTTTAATTTTTAGTTTTTTAAGTTTTTCTTTAATCCTTTTTTCATATATATATATTTTTTTTAATTTCAATTTTTTTTTTTTAAAGTGTTTTTTAGTTTTTAATTTTTCTTTAAAAAAATAAAATCGGGTTAGAGTTTTTGTTTTTAAAATAGGTATTTTTTTTAATATTTTTTAAAAATTAACTTGTGACGTTTTCTTTTTCCAATTTATTTAAGTTTTTAATGTAAATTTTAAAAGATAAAAATCTAAGCAATGCTTTAGGAGCCTATTTTTAGTTGTTTATCAATGATGACATCAATTGTCAAGGGCACGATTTCAATTAAGTTATAATTTCAACTCCAAAAAAAAACCAGTGCTACTAGTAGCAATGTTTTTTTATTCGATGGTAAATTTTAATGTCTTTGTCCACAATGGCATCATAATGACATCAATTGTCAACATGATGAGTCTAAATTTTAAACACTGTAAGAAAAAGGGTGCTACCAGTAGCACCACTTTTTTATTTAGGGGTAAAAATTTCCACTTGAAAAAACGAGAACTCTAGAGAGTTCTCGCTAAGTTGGTAACTATGTTGTATGCTTCCACTACCTGTCGTAGTATGGGAGGTGTATCCTGAATATTGTATTGAATTATCTAATTATAAAAATATAAAGTGATGTTATTATACAATTGTCTTTACTTGTGCACAATATACCACAAGTTCACATATCTTACTGCTAAACATGGTTTCTTTGCAACTCCCAGAAATTGAGTGTCTTCTAGCTCTGTCCAATCAACTAATGAAATCAATATCAATAGCCATGAATAATGGAATTATGTTCCTTTATATTGTGCCTCCTTGCAATCCATCAAGAACCAGTTTACCAAGAACATCGCCCAGTTCATTTGTGTTCCTGCGACACACTTCTCAGTTGTTGCTATTATACATGTTGGTACTTGATCTTTGCGACATTTCCTCAACAACTTACAAGAAAACACCTGCGTCATGAACCTGGTAGTATCATCATTTATAATTTCAATGTCCAAACTATGTGCTCCTCTATGTGTGTCATACTTATCCTTCATCTTCTCCACCATGACTTTCCCTTATTGATGGTAACTCGATGATCCACACAATGAGTTGAGTGTCTATTGACATTGTCCTATCCAACCATAAAAATACTCCATGGATGAAACTCAATAACAATTTGCTGCAGATGTTGATCTCTACTCTCCTACAAAAATGCATAATCTCTAATAGATTTAGAATGCTTGTTTTCTCCAGCCCTGTTTCCCACTCCTATAGCTCTACTATAACTTCTTGTGAATCCAGGATGAGTTTTTTGCACATGTACTTATGTGGTTCTAACTCTTTAAACTTCTTTATGTCTACCAAGTCGTGGTATGAAAACTTCATATTTCCTACTGTACCTAACCTATCTCCTTCAATGACTACCCCGGGTGGTATCTCTCATTCGATAAGTTCATATTGGCCCTGACGCTGATGCTTCCAGGTTTTCTTTGAATACATGTATAAATGTCTGTATGGTGTGTTGTTTCTGCTGTTGTGATGAGGTTTCTCCTATATTTGGTGGTTTCATTTTTCTCTGCAAATAAATCATGTCTTCAACTTACTTGCTCGACTCTTATCAAACTCGCTCAACTCTTTTTTTCTTTCTGAATGGTCGAAAAATAATAATCTTTTCGTGTCGACCCATCATCTAATTTTGATAGATTTTCACCAGTTGTTTCCATTCTTCTTCGCACCCAAATTTTCATTCTAATCCACTTGCAGTCACATTCAATTCTTTCCCTAACTCTTCATTAACTTCACATCCTACAACGAATCATACGTTAGATTTTCTAGCCTATCAAAATCCTTTTGTCATTTTTCATTTATGACTACGTGTCCCCCCTACCTTGTATTCATGTTTTCTCTTTAATGTTTTTCCTATCATGTATGTTATTTAATGTTTTTCCTACCCTCCGTGCATATCTTTGTCACAATTCAATCCTCCTTCTTACGCACAATTTCTTCTTCTTTCTACATCTCTACAACATTTTCTTGTTTATCTCCTTACTATTTTAATTGTTTGAACAATACCTTATGGATGAATTCAAACTTCTATCTCTTTCCTCAAACTCTTTTATTTATTTTCTTCTTTTCTATTTCTTTATATAATACAAATAATATGATAAAAGTGCTATACTACACATTTTTCTTGGTCAATATAGTGCATGTAAGCATAGTTCTCCCTATACAGTTTCAATTGAATACCATTCACTAGTCCCTTCATAGGTTCCCCATTCAATTTATTCAACTAAATATCACCCACCTCTATCACAAACCTTATCACATATGGACCCAACCAATACATTTGAAACTTTCCAAGGTGCTGCAAAAAATTGTTGTTATAGACAAAAAACCATGTCTCCTGTCTAGAACTTCTTATGTTTAATGTGTATGTCATGCCATGATTTCTCTCATGCTTTCTGAACTTGTTGATGGAATCCTACAACAAAATGATCTTCCTCTAGTTATACTAGTTCTGACAATCTTCTTTCTACTATGCCTGAATCAGTAATCTTTGTCAATGTGACAATGCACAGACTTAGCACGATGAATTCTATAGGAATAAATGCTTCCTGACCATACACTAATTTGAATCATGTCTATCCTGTCAACTTCTTACTTGTTTTCCTATATGACCATAGCACTATTGGAATCCTCAGGTCCCAATCATATCGACTTACATTGCATACCTTCGTTAGCGCATGCTCTAGGATCTTGTTGAATGATTCCATTATTCCATTTTCCTAAGGATGATATGGTGTACTCTTCTGATGATGGAACTGAAATTCCTCTGTTAAAGAAGTAATCGTCTTATTCAAAAAATGAGTTCCTTGATCACTCAGAAGGATTATTGAACATCCAAACCTTGGGACCACATTATTAAAATAAATCACACAGTATTCTTTGTGTTGCAATCTCTGACAAGTTCTACTTCATCCCATCTGGTCAAGTATTATGTCACAGTAATGATGTATAGTGCTCCTAGAAATTTCGTTGGTGGATTGATCGGTGCAACAAAATCAACTTCCCATTTATCAAAATCGTGTAACATCACTTGTGCTACTAAAGGAATTTCATCTCTCCTGGAAGGATTCCCAATTCTCTGACATAAGTCATAGGTCTGACATAACTCCTTAACGTCCTTATGAAGGGTGGGCCACCATAGTCTTGTGCACAAAATATTATGAGTTGTTTCTTTTCTTGCATAGTGACCTCCTTCTACTACTTCATGTGCCTTTGAAAATATCATTTTTGTTTCATGCTCCAATACACATCATCGTAGAATACCATTTGCACCTAACTTATACCAATTTCCCACTATTAGATGATAGTTTATTGCCTTCATTGCTAACTGCTTCTTCTACACAATTGTAAACTCAGTTGGGTGTACTAGTGTACTCAAGACCTATACTATATATGAAAAATAGGCATCAACCATCTATACTACAAATAAGTGCACATCTGGAAGAATGTCATCCAAATTTCCCATATCTTCCCCTGATATTATGCATGAAAAATGATCTTGTCCCTAGTTTAACTTTCCTAGATTCACAATCACTTCAAATTCATACTCTTGGAATAGTAACAACCATATTCATATCTCCCCCCCAACATTGGATTATTGACCAAGTATCTCAACGCAAAATGATTTGTGTACATTTTAAAGTGTGAACCCAACAAATAATGTCTAAACTTTTGCAGTGAATATACCATTTCCAATCCTTCATGTTCTGTAGTAGTATAATTATGTTCCATAGTTGACAATTTCATGATGGAAAATGCAATGGGGTGATCTATATCTCCTTCTTCTGGTTGTGCTACTTTTGTGCCTAATGCTACAGATGACGCTTCCACATGAACATGGATTTCCTTCTTCAAATATGGAAATACCAAAATCAACGTGATAATTAACTGTTACACATCAAAATTACTTACTTCAATGATGACCCATTGTCATCATTACTAGTGTCGCAAGTGTCGCATTATTAGCCTTAAGTGTTGCAAACATCTTACTTCCATATTGCCTATGTTTTGTCTCTAAAGACATCACAAGGACACTTAAGACACCTTCAAATATTGGTTTAAGGAAGAGAAATCATTTGATGAAGAGTAAAAAGCATTTTCCATGAAGAAAACCACTTAAAAATGATTTTTGGAAGGCAACGCTCCCCTACCCACTGTCAGGGAGTGCCAGCACTCCCTACCCTCCTTTGGGGGAGCGTTGCAACACCCTGTACACCCTTATGGGGGAGCGATAGGATTTTATAAAAGAATTTTGGGCAGTGCTCCCCTACCCACTATCAAGGAGTGCCAGCGCTCCCTAGCCTTATTTGGGGGAGCATTGCAACACTTTGTGCACCCTTTTGGGGGAACGCTGGCTTGTTTTTTGGCAATTGAAAAACTCAAAAAAAAAAAGTTGTTTTCTTTGTCTATGAGGCCAAAACCCCTTTCATATTCACATCAATGTGCCAAAGAATCCCACAGTAGCCACCATATCACTCTAAAAACTAACAACGCACCATTCACATTTTGAGAAAGCGCTGGAAAATTTTGGGCGTTTTTCTTGTGTTTTTGGGCAGTGCCCTCTCCACCACTACACCAGATAATTGGCACACCTTTCATCAGATTTTAGGGGAATTTTCAAAATATTACAACACTCCCCCACTAATACCCAGTGGAGTCACCAATTTTTGTTACAGAGAAATCCCCCTGCAGACAAGTAGATTCTCTCTTGGGCTCAACTTGCACCGATTACGCAGAATCTGTTAACTTTTAACAGAAGAACCAATCAACCTTTTGGGACCCTTCCTCAGTTTCCCATAAATTTGGGAGGGAAAACTGTTTTTGTTGACGTCATGGTAGTCCAAGACCCTTTGGATTTCACTTTACTCCTTTTGCGAGATTATGTCTATGCCATGAAAGCCATTGTGTCCACTCTTTTTCATGTGATATCTTTCCCTCACGATGGAAGAATTGTTACTATTTATCAACTTTCAATCATCGGTCCTAACTATATTACATCCCTAAATGGTTCTTATATGCATACAGTATCTCCGCCACCACATGTTAATTATGTGGCATTGTCTCCCATGATTTCAAATCCTGATGATTTACATTCGGTAGTTGACATGGTGATCTCTTCGATAGGGCTATTGGAGCCTGATCTCCTTACCCATGACAAGACCCTCGACATGTGTTCCTTCTGGATCATTCTTCTTCCATCCAGTGAATATCTCTTGGAAGCCATGATCGAGTTTTGTCCCTTGACATGGTGTCCTTCAAGAGCGTTATCCTCTTGGAATCCATGATCAAGCAGAGGTTACGAGCATAATTTCTCTTCTCTGTGGAAAGCTCGTTAAAAAATGAAACAAAAGCTATGAGCATAGTTTTTCCTCTCTGTAACAATCTCGTTAAAATATGAAACAAAAATCTGGGGATTCAACCCAGAGCCTTGAGCATAGTTCTTTTCCTATGTCAATCTCGTTAAAAAATGAAACAGTCATCTCTCCTGTCAGGTCAAGTATTTTTCCAGATGTCGTAGATGTCGAGTCAAGTCTTTCATTAGGTCTTGTATTTGAACCTTCATTTCATTCACCCTTATCCTTTTTTCCCATCTAGTACAGAAATTGGTGACAACCGCAAAGTCGATGAATGAATTGAAGCTTGGGGGGCATGTCTCCAGCCTTCGATGATCATTTTGTAGTTAAGCCACTAGCTTTTCAAGCTATGGGTATACCGAGCTTAGTCTTTGTTCCTTCTCATGCTCATAAATACATGAGAATGTAACCGAGTATACTTTTATCACTTTTTTGGACTCGTAAAGGTTATATGAAAAAGGAACCCCCTGGAGTCTCCTTTAAGCTCTTTTCAGACTCTCTAAACATGAAAAGATTTCCAAGTGATCTTTCTTCCTTTCTCACTCATTAAAAGTTTTGAAAGGGCCTCTTTCAAGTGATAATTTATCTCTTTTTTGGCCTCACGAGACTAACATTATGAAAAATGACAACACTGGAGTCATCTTTAAGTCATTTTCAGACTCTCTAGATATGAAAAATCACCAAGTTTACCTTCTCTGGACTCGTTAAATAATCATACATTGAAGGGCCTATACAGGACCAAACCATTACTTCTTCTAGTGCGTTAAACAAAGGAAGAGGGACTTACCGAAGGTGATTTATATCAAGCATGTGTTACCCTCCTCGAGCTCGTTAAATTAAAAAGAGGTACTCATCTATCTGGATGGGGGGGGGGGAATTGAAGGAAGCAAGCCAAGTAGTTTTTGAGAACATTAACAGTAACTCTCACGGTCGCCCTTGAACACGATGCTTTGTCTTTGCACACATTTTAATCTGTTGAACCTCTACACTAAACCAATCATCTAAGTTTCCTTACTCCTTTGGGTCACCCAACAAATTTCACAATATCCATTGCATCATCATGTTTTGGTCCATGTCATGTTTCTCCTGTTGTGCCTCAGTGTTCAAGGGAAGTATCTGCCTTGAGAGTCAACCATCACAAATATCCTGTTTCAATATCCATGTTAGTCCATGTTATTTTGATCCACCAATTTACATCTTTCTGTCAGTTTCGTGTCGTTGATGGGGGATACATTAAGGCCCTCCTTCGACAAGTCTGTTCCTATTGACTTCAACACATTATTCAGGAACTAGACTTAGAAACCAGTTAGTACCTTGGGACCTGCATGCCTCAATGTCATGCCTCCTTGCGTCCGACAATGGGTTTACATAATTGACCCCTGATCGTATGATCCCACGGATGCTCAACTTAATCTCATCCATTCACATTCGTTGAAATGTACTAGAGTAACTTTGGAATCATTGACATCAATGGAGATTCCTCTCACGCTTGTTAACGGTTTACCTCATTGATCGGTAATCAAGTGGTTTCTGCCATGTTCGACATCAAGACATATATTCACATGGTTGGATTCGTACTACATCAGGATCAATACGAATACCCTGGGTTGATTCATCACTCTTATATGTATTTTTCCCAGGTTGTGACGAAGTTTATTTTGAACATTGACACATATATTGTCACATAGATCCACTTTGTATTGGTCGTGGCTATGTCTTGTCCTCTCATAGATCCACTGTGTATTCTTCATGGCTATGATTAGTTCATGTCATAGGAGTATAGATCCACATTGTATCTTTAGTGGCTATACCTTTTTGTCAATATAATTATGGATCCACAGTGTATTTTATGGCGGCCATACCTTGAAAGTATTTATCACTCAAGCATAGGTATGCCTGCCTTGGGTTTGAAACATGTCATAATATTTGTTTGATGGTTGTGTGTAGCTTCTATCAAGTTCTCTGAGTCTGTACCCTTGCTTGAAAAAGTATACAAAGTACTCCAGTCATCAGTTTTCGTACTTTGTGGGGGAATCTGTTACACATCAAAACTACTCACTTCAATGATGACCCATTATCGTCATTACTAGTGTCGCAAGTGTCACATTATTGGTCTTAAGTGTCGCAAACATCATACTCCCATATTCCCTATGTCGTGTCTCTAATAACATCAAAGGGACACTTAATACACCTTCAAAGATTGGTTTAAGGAAGAGAAATCATTTGATGAAGAGTACAAAGCATTTTCCATGAAGAAAACCACTTAAAAATTATTTTTGGAAGGAAGCACTCCCCTACCCACTGTCATGGAGCGCCGACGCTCCCTACCCTCCTTTGGGGGAGCATTGCAACACCCTATACACCCTTCTGTGGGATCACTAGTATTTTCTGAAGGAATTTTGGGCAGCTGATGCAGGAGCATCGTACGCATGACAACAAAGAAAGCAAAAAGGAAAGGATAGCTGGAAATGCACCAGCGCAGATTTTGAAAGCGTTTTGAATTTGAATGAAGGAACATTAATGTAATAGCTAAGAGAGTGTATTTGCATTTATGTTTTGGAGATTGTAAAACAGATCTTGAGTGTTGCTCTCATCTGTTGGATATGGAGGAATTTAATTGTAGTAATGTAAAGTAGGTAGATTTTAATTTTGATTAGATATCTTAGAGCATAGGAGGGAAACTTGTAAAAGACACCCTCCCTTGTATCATTGTATTATTCAAAAAAATTTAAGATATAGAGATGTAGAGAAGAGCATAGAGAAGAACATAGATAGTAGTGTTGTATGAGATAGATAGTTGTTGTTGTTGACTCATGTACAAAAACATTGAGTTAATATAAGAAAGATTTGACTCAAGTTCATGGTGTTATTATGCTTACTGTTTACATCTGTTAGATGGTATGTTACAGTTGCTTATATTCTCTATTATGCAGTTGTTTCAATACTATGTGTATACTTGTGATTTCATGTTAAATGTATGAAGTCTGTGAGGAGAGAAGTATGAGTTTCAATTGTTTCTCTTCCTGAAAATTCCTGCAAAGAGTGCAGTGAATGTTCGCAAGGTGTGCATTGACGAAGTTCTGAGGTTTATCTCAGAAAGTTCAGGAGGGATATCGTTGTTCTCATACCAGTAAAAGTGTAGGATAGCATAAAGCCGTGCAAGGTGTGTAGAGGTTGGTTAAGTCTCAGACTTTATCAACCAAGGGGAAAGTTGAATAACTGTTGTTGCAAGAAGTGCACAGAGTCGAAGGGTTCAATAACCAGAGGTTATTGTGAGTGCCGCAAGGGGTGCATGCAATAGTTTCTGAGGAATCCTCGAGTTCGCAAGAGAAATATAAGAAAGGGAAGAACCTTGAAGAGTTCAAGGGAAAGTGAGTGTTGAAGACAATTAGTAGAAAGAAATCTCAAAAGGGTCGACGCCAAAGTATTTATCGGAGGAATATTGAAAACGAGGACGGATGGTGGAAACTCTTTGAGGAGGAAGTTTTGGTTTGTCGTGGGTCGTTAGATCCAATTAATCAAAAAAAAGTTTAATACCAAAGGTTTTTCATCATTCATAATCTCAGGAGGGATAGTGGTCATTAGATCCGGATCAACGAGGATCGTTGATCTCGCACATGAATTTCGTTGTTTCAGAATTCAGGAAGTAGAGAAGTTGTGGTTTGGACTCGAGAGTCGTGAACTCCTAATTCATGAAGTCCTGATCGAATCAAGACCTTCATATCGTGGGAGCTGAGAGCCATTGACTTGCGGTGGGATATATCGTAATTTCGGCTATCGGGCAAAAGGAATGGCTGCATAGAAGTTCACCGATACGTGAAATCCCGAGTGTCGAAAATATTGGGCCCTAGGTTTTAGTCAGAGGTCACATAAAGTGAAGTGAAGGGAGGAGTTAAGAACCCATCAACCTTTTCAGGGTTTGAGGATCGAAGGATCCAGAGGAATCTCACATCAAGGGTTGCAAAGTTGTGAAACCCAAAATACCTTTTCGGGAAAAGGTCGTGGTCCTATAAGTTGGTCACATGGGTGAGAGTTGGAGTGTAGTGCTTGTTCACACAGGCGTAACTCCCAGAAAAAAGGACCTATGGTTAAACACTAGTGTGTTGGAGATTCCTACAGGGAATCAAAGAGTCAATCAGACTCGAAGGGAGATTAAGAATGATACTAAGTTCAGGAGGTCACGCAGATCCTGTTGAGGTAGGGAGTGTTGTGTCAGAGTGGTATCAAAGCCTACAATATTGTTTTTGTAGGTGAGAGGAGACAAGAGGCAAGGTGTGATTTGAATTTTGCGTGGAACAGATTGAAGCAATGTCGCCTAGAAGACGTCAAGATAGACCAATGCCCGATCCAGCTATGGAAAGGGAAATGAGAGAACTTGGTGCTCGATTATATGCTATGGAGACAACACAGAGACATACAGTTGATGTTGGAGATGTCAGTGAAGCCGAAAGTGAAAATGGGGCTGGAGCTGAAGAAGATGTTGTAGCCTAAGACACTGCAGAGGAACGTCTATTCATAGTTGTTGCAAGAATCAGAGCGAGAGAAAAGATGGATATTTTGATGTATGAAGACAACTTAGATGTTGAAGAGCTGCTAGATTTGTTTAGATCTCTGGACAAATACTTCAACTATGAGGATGTCGAGGAAGATAAGAAGGTCAAACATGTTGTCACTAGACTTAAAGGACATGAAACATTGTGGTGGGATGAACTGCAGGCTGACAGGCATTGCAAAGGAAAGAAAAGAATCAAAAGATGGGATAGGATGGTTGCAAAAATGAAAGCCAAGTTTATACCCAGAGATTACCAAATCAATCTATTTCGAAGAATGCAAAATTTGAGACATAAAGGAATGACAGTGAAGGAGTACATTGAAGAGTTCTACAGGATAAACATTAGAGCAAGTCATTGAGAAAGTGATCATGAGAAGGTCACCAGATATATGAATGGTCTAAGATATGACATTCAATATGAGATGAGCATGATGACGATCCGAAATGTGGAAGATTCTTATCAAATGGCCCTGAAGGCTGAAGAAAAAATAGCCTGCAAGCAAAGTCAAAGAGGCCAAGGTAGAAGTCATATCCGAGGCAAATAAATTGCCCAAGATAGGGTACAGAAGCCCAAGGATGAAGAGAAGAAACCTCATACTCACCCTGAAAGAGGAGGAAGTTCACGAGGGAGACAATATACCGACAAAAACACTTTTTTGCTAGCCAGAGGAAGAGGAAGAGGCAGAGGAGGTGAGATAAAATGTTTTGTGGAAAGATCAGACACAAATCCTTTAAATGTCCTGATAGAAAAAGATAAGGAGGAGGCGAAGCTCAAAGGATAAATGTTGAGGCAGAATATCCATAAGGTGGAAGATCCTTAATCATGAGGAAAGTTCTCTTGAAGCCAGAGAAGGAAGCAGAAACTCTAGTCCAGAGGAACAGTTTGTTTCGAACTACTTGCAATACCTAGGATAGGTTATGAAAAGGTGATAGTGGGAAATGGAAGCACATATAACCTAGTATCCACAGAAATGGTGGAGAAGCTGGAATTGGAAACTGTTGGACATCCGATCCCATACAAAGTCTCATGGTTTCAGAAAGGACATTTGGTAATTGTCACTAAACAATGTTTAGTTGAATTTAAAATAGGGGGATATAAGGATGATATTTTATGTGATGTTATTCCCATGGATGTTTTTCATATTTTGTTGGGTAGACCGTGGCAATATGGAAGAAATGTTGTTCATGATGGGAGAAAGAACACCTACACCTTGGAGAAGAATGGGAGGACACATATGTTGCTACCAATTAAATATGAGAAGGTAAAGGCTGAAGCCAACAATACTATACTTCTCATGAGTGGGAAGGAACTTCTTGATGAAGTCAAGAAAGAAGAAGAAATGTAGTTTGTTGTGGTGAGAAAACCCAAAGTCATTCTGACAAGTACCAAGATAGATGATCTATCAGAGGAAATTCAAGAATTGATGGAGGCATTTGTTGATATAGTGGTGGATGATTTAACTTGTTCGTTGCGACCTATCAGAAGTATAAGCCATCACATTGAACTTATACCAAGAACAAGTTTACCAAACAAGGCAGTGTACAGATTGATGCCGCAGGAGAATGAAGAAGTCAAAAGACAAGTCCAGGATTTGATGGACAAAGGGTTGGTTAGAGAAAGTTTGATTCCATGCATTGTACCTACAGTGTTAATTCCAAATAAATATGGTGGATGGAGAATGTGTACAGACTCGATATCTATAAACAAAATCACCATCAGGTACAAATTTCCTTTACCGAGGATGGATGACTTGATGGATTGCTTGAGTGGAGCAAAGTTTTTTTCAAAAATTGATTTGAAAAGCGGGTATCATCAGATTAGAATGAGGGAAGGTGATGAATGGAAGACAAAATTGAAGACAAATGAAGGGTTGTATGAATGGCTTGTCATGCCATTTGGCTTGACGAATGCACCCAGTACTTTCATGAGATTGATGAATGAAGTCTTAAAAGATTTCATTGGAAAATTTGTAATCATGTATCTTGATGATATACTGATGTTCAGTAAGACTGAGGAAGAACACTTGAGACACTTAACTCTAGTGATGAGGAGGTTGCAGCAAGAGAAGTTGCCGATAAATTTAAAGAAGTCGTCTTTCATGAAGAAAGAGCTCATTTATTTGGATTTTGTGATCTCTTTGAATGAGTTGAAGATGGATCCTGAGAAGGTAAAAGCGATCAAGGATTGGTCGTCGCCCATGAATATCTTTGAAGTCAAAATTTTCCATGGATTGGCTAGTTTTTACAGGAAGTTCATCAGAAATTTTATTGGGATATGTGCACCAATGATGGACACAGTCAAGAAAAGACACAAATCTTTTCATTGGATAGAGAAAGCAAAGAAGAGTTTCAAGTTGCTGAAAGAGAAGATAACTGGACAACCAGTTTTGGTTCTGCCAGATTTCAGCAAGACATTTCAAGTCAAATGTGATGCAAGTGTATTTGCGATTGGAGAGGTCTTAATTCAAGACAATAGGCCAATTGCATACTTCAGTGAGAAGTTAAATGAAACCAAGCTGAAATATTCCATGTATGATAAGGAATTTTATGCAGTCATATAGACGTTGAAAAAATGGAGACATTACTTGGTTCTGAAGGAGTTTTTCTTATATAGCGATAACCATGCTTTACAATTCATAACTCGACGAGAAAAATTGAACCAGAAGCATGCAAAATGGGTTGAATACATGCAAAATTTTACTTTTGTTATAGATCATATTTTTGGAACTGCTAACAAATTTGTTGATGCTTTGAGCAGGAAATGTTTGATTATGTAGGAGTTCAGAGTAAAGACCTTAGGTTTTGATAACCTTAAGGACATGTACAGAGATGATCTAGATTTTAAATAATCTTATGAAGCATGTGAGAATCTAGTCCTCGGAGACAAGAGCCAATGGAATGAATATATGGTTCAGGATGGACTATTGTTCAGAGGGAATCAGTTGTTTATACCGAAATGTTCTATGCGGGAGAACCTTTTGAAGGAAAAACATAGTGGGGGATTGGCTGGACATTTTGGCCATGATAACACATTCGTGCAACTGAATAGTTCATACTATTAGCTAGGGATAAGAACAAATGTTAAGAAGTTTGTCAACAAATGCAGAATTTGTTAGCATGGAAAGGGGAAAAGACAAAATACAGGGTTCTATCAGCCATTGCCGATACCAGAGAGGCCTTGGGACGCGGTAAGCATGGATTTTGTGTTAGGACTGCCAAGGACACAGAGGGGTTGTGATTCCATATTCATGGTAGGCGAAATATTTTCTAAAATGGAAAATTTCATTCCATGTCATAAAACCAGTGATGCAACTCACATTGCAAACCTGTTTTTCAAATAAATTGTTAGAATTCACGACTTACCCAAGAGTATTGTTTCAGACAGGGATACCAAATTTGTTGGTCATTTCTAGAGGACACTATGGAAGAAGCTGGTGACTAATTTATCGTTTAGCTCAACATATCACCCTCAAATGGATGGAAAGACTAAGGTAGTCAATCGAAGTTTGGGAGATTTTTTGAGAAGTTTGGTAGTCGAACATCACAGTCGGTGGGATCACATTCTACCACATGTAGAATTTGCATACAATGATTCACCAAACAGGAGTACAGGACAAAGCCCATTCCAGATAATGTATGGAATGCAGCTGAGAGGAGTATCTAAGTTGATGAACTTGGAGCAGAATGAATTCAAGAGTGCTAGAGCAGAGGATTTTGCAGCAGAAATGCAAGATCTCCATAGTAAAGTTAGAGAGCGATTACAGAATTCCAACCAGGAATACAAGCGTAGAGAAGATTAACACAGGAGAAAGGTTCAGTTTGAAGTAGGTGATTTGGTTCTACTGCATCTCAGGAAAGAAAGGTTCCCAAGGGGAACATATAATAAATTGAAGATGAAGAAAATTGGACCATGCAAGATCATAAGAAAGTTTGAGACAAACTCTTATGAGATAGAATTGTCGGATGGGGTAGGAATATCGCCCATATTCAACATAGTCGATTTGTATCCTTACAGGGAAGATGAAGAAGAGATATTTGAGGATCAGAAAGAAGTCCAGTGGTTCAAATAGATGCCTGTAGTTGAAAATCCGCATATGGAAAAGATAATTTACCAGAGAGTTGGGAAGAAGACCCGGAGAAAGACATATTTTGAATATCTGGTGAAATGGAAAGGACACTCGATTGAAGATGCCAGTTGGGAGAGTGAAGAAGATATCCAAATACATGGACAAGTGCTACAGGAGCTCATGAATAGGATTTCATGAATTTTTCAACCAAGGGAGTATGATGCAGGAGCATCGTACGCAAGACAACAAAGAAAGCGCAAAGGCAAGGACCACTGGAAATGCACCAGCGCACATTTTGAAAGCGTTTTGAATTTGAATGAAGGAACATTAATGTAATAGCTAGGATAGCATATTTGCATTTATGCTTTGGATATTGTAAAACAAACCTTGAGCGTTGCTCTCATCTGTCAGATATGGAGGCATTTAATTGTAGTAATGTAAAGTAGGCAACTTTTAATTTTGATTAGATAGCTTAGAGCGTTGGAGGGAAACTCGTAAAAGACACCCTCTCTTGTATCATTGTATTATTCATAATTTTGTAAGTTGTAGAGCTATAGAGAATAGAATAGAGAAGAACATAGATAGTAGTGTTGTATGAGATAGATATCTTTTTATTTTGACCCATGTACAAAAACATTGAGTTAATATAAGAAAGCTTTGACTCAATTTCATGGTGTTATTATGCTTACTGTTTACATCTGTTGGATGGTATGTTACAGTTGCTTATATTCTCTGTTATGAAGTTGTTTCAATACTATGTGTATGATTGTGATTTCATGTTGAATGTATGAATTCTGTGAGGAGAGAAGTATGAGTTTCAATTGTTTCTCTTCCTTAGAATTCCTGCAAAGAGTGCAGTGAATGTCTGCAAGGTCTGTGTTGACAAATTTCTGAGGTTTATCTCAAAAATTTCAGGAGGGATATCGTTTTTCTCATACCAGTAGAAGTGTAGGATAGCATAGAGCCGTGGAAGGTGTGCGCAGGCTGGTTGAAGTCTCAGAATTCATCAACCAAGGGGAAAGTTGAATATATGTTGTTGCAAGAAGTGCACAGAGTTGAAGGGTTCAATAACCAGAGGTTATTGTGAGTGTTGCAAGGAGTGCATGCAAGAGTTTCTGAGAAATCCTCGAGTTTGCAAGAGAAAGCTCAGAAAGGGAAGAACCTTGAAGAGTTCAAGGGAAAGTGAGTGTTGAAGACACTTAGTAGAAAGAAATCTTAGAAGGGTCAATGCCAGAGTATTTAGCGGAGGAATATTGAAAACTGGGACAGACGGTGGAAACACTTCGAGGAGGAAGTGTCGATTTTCCATGGGTCGTTGGATCCAGTTAATCAGTGGAAATTTTAAGACCAAGTTTTTTCAGCATTCAGAAGCTCAAGAGGGATAGTGGCCATTGGATTCAGATCAACGAAGATCGTTGATCTCGCACACGAATTTCGTTGTTTCATAATTTAAGAAGTAGAGAAGTTGTGGTTTGGAGTCTAGAGTCGTGAAATCCCGATTCACGAAGTCCTAATCGAATCAAGACCATCAGATCATGGGAGTTGAGAGCCGTTGATTTGCGGTGAGATATATCGTAATTTTGGCTATCGGGCAGAAGGAATGGTTGTATAGAAGTTCGTCGATACGCGAAATCACGGGTGTTGAAAATATTGGGCCCCAGGTTTTAGTTGGAGGTCACATCAAGTGAAGTGAAGGGAGGAGTTAAGAACCCTTCAATCTTTTTGGGGTTCGGGGATCAAAGGAGCCAAAGAAATCTCACATCAAGGGTCGCAAAGTCGCAAAACCCAAAATACCTTATCGAGAAAAGGATGTGGTCCTATCAGTTGGTCACGTGGTGAGAGTTGGCGCTTAGTGATTGGTCACACAGGTGTAACTCCTAGAAAAAAATACATGTGGTTAAACACTAGGGTGTTGGAGATTCCTGCGGGGAATCAAAAAGTCAATCAGACTCAAAGGGATATTAAGAATGATCCTAAGACCGGGAGGTCATGCAAAGCCTGCTCAGGCAGGGGGTGCTACGTCAAAAACGCTCCCCTACCCACTGTCACGGAGTGCCAGCACTCCCTAGCCTTCTTTGGAGGAGTGTTGCAATGCTTTGTGCACCCTTTTGGTGGACAGATGGCCTGTTTGAGAAAAATTTTAGTTGTTGAGGAGAATCAGGGAAAAATCCCCCTTATCTTGGAAATCCGTTGGATTCGAATATGAGGTCAAGGATAAATCTTGGGGAGAATCCACAACTGATGGAGAAATATCCTAAACCTATCCCAAGAATCTCTAAGGTGGTTGGGTCTCTCCAAGATTAAATAAGGAGGCCTTCTCATGGTAAAAGCATACGGGGACATTGTAAAGCATCAAAATTATGATCTCATAAGGGAGATACAATCGAAGCATTATCATTCTATGTGTGGATTATTTGAGCAAGGGTCTGGACAAACAAAGCTTGGTCAATTTGTTGCACCTACATCTATGGTTGTAAGCATTTCACTTTTTTTTCATTAATATAAATCTATGCTTGGCCTGTTTACTTTAAAGTTTGTGTATGTTTCATGAACTTGTTTCTGTTATATATCCATTATGAAGATAATCATGGTAGAGTAGGAAGTATGTCTCGTTGTTGTTTCTCATTATATAGTAGGACCTTCTGAAGAACTTGGAGATCAAGATCATCCCGGATCGAGCAAGGACAAACGTCAGTAAAAGGTATTTACCCTTCTTCCTTCTTCTTCTTTGAATAGTTTAGCTTCATGAAAAGGAATGTCAGCATCCAAAATAACACTTTTTTGTCTTGGTCTTAGGAGTCTAGAGCCCAAGAGAGAATCCACTTCTCCACAGGGGGATTTCTCTGTAACACTAACTTTTTCTTCAATGTATCCAAACTCTTATGACATTCCTCATTCCATTGAAATTTCACCTCCCTCTTCAACAAATTTTCCAATGGATCTAGGATCTGTGCATATCCCCTAATAAAATTCCTCTAGTACCCTATATGGCCCAACATTACTCGTAATTGTCACACTGAAGTAGGTGGTGGAAAATCAACAATTACAAAAATCTTCGCAGGATCAACCAATAGTCCCTATTTACATACTACATGGCCCAACAAAATACCAAACAATGTGCAGAAAATGCACCTTTTCAAATGCAATGAAATTTGGAATTTCCTACATCTATCCAACATCAAGCTCATATTTTCAACATGGTCTTTCAACAAACTAAACATTGTCCAGTCATCCAAGTATATTTCTAGGAATTTATGAATAATCTCTTTAAACAATGCTACAACCACTCTAGAGAATATTGTTGGTGCATTCTTCAATCCAAAAGGCATAACTATGTAATGGTAACATCCTCATTTTGTCATAAATGTAGTCTTATTCTTATCTTCCATCGCATATTAATCTGATGATACCTTGAAAATACATCTGTAACATCCCCGACGACCAACAGGGCGGACAATTCCACTAATCATGCAGCTCTACTGCTCTATTCTGATCTGTGACAGCTTCAACCTTAAACTACTAGGATATGCCACACAAAGATACTTGCAGAAAAACATACACATCCATATAAACATAGAATGATTATTCTACATATATATAATATAATAATGCAGAAATAACAGTAAGCCTACACATGCAGCATATACAACATATACAGTAAATCCTCATCAATTACAACATATGTTCCATTACACATATAAATAAACATAAAAGTGGTGATATGTGAGGACAACAACAACGGTTCAACACTCATTCACACAGGGATGACAGTAGCAACAACAGATGGGCATGGCATCGTAGGCGGCAACAACCCACACTGAAATGCATCACAACTAAGGCGATTACTCAAGTGTTGGGTTCCTCAGAAGACAGAGAATGGATCACAAAGTACCAGTTTTAGGATGTGAGACTATGCATAGGTCGACCAGGTTAGATGGTGGATCAGTCCATGGGTTTTTCCCACTAGTTTTCAAGGTGCGCGACTAGAGAACAAAACGTAGAGGTTGATTCTCCTAGTTTCAGGTTCCGACTATGGATAGAAGAATGGACAGGATGAATGGCTAACTCAGAAGGAGGATGGTAGAATGATTCATGAGTTACTCATTCCAGGGTCCCTGGTGGATGTCCTCGTTCACGATTAGACAGTGGATGGAGAATCACTAGACTCCATAGAAACAACCCCTAACACGACTCAACTCGTCAGCTTTTAAAGCATGCGCCCAGGTTGACACTTGTCTTCCTAGAGCTACATGAACTACATTTTCATTCGTTCCCCTTTCCCATGAACTTAGGACAACACTCATCAATTTTCTACCTTATCCTTTAGGAAATAATAATAAATAATATCCTCTTTATAGGTAAGCCCCCTAGCTTAGGCCCTAGGCCCACACACTTAGCCTCCTCCCTTACCCAACCTTGTGGAATCTTAGGCCCCCATAACTCTTTCTTCATGGTCGGTCTGTACGCAACGATGTTTATATTTTATTAATGATCTGCATAATTACATATACAAAATCAGGCTCCTGGCCTTTAACACCTAGGCTCTCTAGCCTAGTAAACAGATAAGCCCACCAGTTTATCAACATTTGACTCACCAACCTATAATCATAATTACAATTCATAATATCATTAGGGATCTTCCTTGGGGATATTAAAATCCCCTCCCCTTATTTTTTCACTATCCTTAGTGCAACTATCACACAACATCAACAAGATTTCCAAAATCTTCAAAACGATGCAGGTATTCTTCCTGCATAGCATCTTCATGCTCCCATGTCACATCCTTAGGACCGTACCATGTATACTAGACCTTTACAAGCCCTATGGCTCGATTCCGGAGCTTCTTGCCTTTCCTGGTCAAATATGCGCACCAGATGCACTTTCAAGATGCCTTCTTTCTCCACCTGAATCACATTCCAATTGATTACATGATTAGCATCAGGTATATATTCTTTAAGTAATGAAATATGAAACACATTATGTATAGTCATGGATGCAGGTAATGCAAGCATATATGCAATGTATATGTATGTATATATAGACAATTCTAATAAAATTATAACCTGTATACAACATACAAAACATACAATAATTAGAGAATTGTACTTATATTTTGATTTGAGAAGACCTTCCACCCCTAAGCAAGGATATGAATCCATCGGGGCAATGGCTTCCCAAGATAGCCATGGTCCACAATCCATATCCACATGGTCTAGGCCAAGGTACCAAACCTCGGTAGCATTCCAAACATTCAAACCTCAGAAACACTCCAACCAACGGTCTCTCATTCCCCACATGCTTGTCCCACCCCAGGAGTGTACACCTTCATTGTCACACAGTTCATCGGCTGCTACACCTCCCTTTCCTTGGGCTTGAACAACATGTCAGGTCAGGAAGTCTCAAAGCACTGTGGCTCCCGGAGTTCCAACTACCCTCAGATATTTCCAAGCAACATCTTCCCCGAGCTACTCTTTGTAGTCAACATTCTAACTTTAATCAACATCATCTCATTTGCATCACCCACATGCAGTTATCATGAGAAAACATAAAATAATTCATTTAGGAACACCAATTAGTTCGAAAGGGAAATCAACTTCTATCCCCAAAACATGAAATTCTGTTTCATGATTCATCTTGGTTGTTTCCATATTATGAATGCAACCATCCTTGTGATTTTCCAGAGGCACCAAAATGCATACCAATTTCCTACAAGACTTCATCTTTCATATTGCCAACAAATTGTCATCATTTTCTGTACATCATAATTCAACATGTACAACACCTTATGCAATGATCTTAGAATTGCCCGCACCTAACAATTCAATCACAATTACCAAAAAACTTAACCAAATAGAATGAGTCATCATTCTATTCATATGCATGTTCATAATTAATAACAATAAGTTTATTATTTCAATTTTCTGAACATAAAAATTTTTGTAGTCTCTATTCCTATGACTACCTAGCTTGCAACTTTCATGTTGCAATGTTTAACAATTCCTGAAATGTTCTCAACTTCATGAGTTAGCAACATTTCAGCCATTAGTATAATTATTTCCATGCCAAAAACATATATACATGCACTCACAAAATGCATTCAACAAAGTGCATTTAAGTATACAATTCCATCATGTATGAGTGCAACTCTGCCCCTTACTAGACATGTGTACAACTCTCAATGCCTATTTATTCAGTGCACCCTTGTATTGATTTACATAATGATCTTTATCTCAGTCATGTATCTCACCATCCATGAGTTGGAATTTTTGTCATTGTGTTGACACATTCTCCACACACTTCCTATTGTCTTCCCAATTAATTGGATGCCTTCCTTTTCGACCCGAACACTACACCAAGAATATAATTATGTGGTGTTCATTAGTGTTAGCAAAAATGTTGCAGTCCCAGTTTTATTTAAAGGTAGGAATCTTTTAGTACCTGTGTGGCTCATAACCTTTACATATTTGTATCTTGCCATATCCAACCATGTCCCAGTCTCGTACATGACTAGATTACTGGCATTCATTCTTATAACAAGTTCTTATCTTTTAATTCTTTGGTTATTACCCCATAACCAAATTAACATGACATTATACTATGTCAGTGTGTGCATTCAGAAGCTAAAAATCGTTGAATTAATACATGCCTCCATCCTTTACCAAATCCAGTGGTATGCATTCAATAATATAATCATGTGATTTGATAAANTACCCCATAACCAAATTAACATGACATTATACTATGTCAGTGTGTGCATTCAGAAGCTAAAAATCGTTGAATTAATACATGCCTCCATCCTTTACCAAATCCAGTGGTATGCATTCAATAATATAATCATGTGATTTGATAAAATAACTCTGGTTAAGGAAATTCTTACCTAAATTTCCTTTCAGCAATTATGAAAATAGAGTAATACAAACTCATACCTACATGACTGCCATTAAATTTTTTTATACTACCTGAAACTCTGATAGCAGTAGAAGCTTTCATGCTTCTTTTATCAAACTTATAACCAACACTTCAACTCTCTATTGATTCACTCCTTATGCAACAACATCACCAACAACACTTGCAAACATGCAAGCATTCTTCCCTCTGGTTGACCTAACAAGCCATAACATACTTTCTTCCACAGAAACTGCAGCAACTTCTTTCTCCCCATAAATTTTTTTCTTTTTGATCTCAGAAGTATTCAATTCTTCCCAGATTCTTGAATCTTCTTGTGCTCTTATTATAGTCATTGTACATGACTATTTTTGTCCTGAGCAATTTCTAGCCAAATCACTATTGGCTTCCTTTGCATTTATAGTCCCAAACTATGCAGATATTAACCTTCAACTTTCGTAAATTTCTTGGGTCCAACTAACCCAATCTCGTACTTGGATGAATCAAATTCCACACCAAGCTATTTTATAGACTCTGGATTCTTCAACATCTAGTTACTCATTAGGACTGAACTTCTTTAGCCCCTTCCCGATGGAATACTTTAGTACTTGAGGTTTTCTTGTACTCTTCACTTCTCTTTTGTTAGTTGCATAGAATTAACTGAAAGTCCTTCTTTCACCTTACCATCATAGATTCAAGTGATACCTCCAACCTATTGGGTTTTCACTCATGGATATATGGGTATTGATTGTTATATAATGAGTATGTCTCCTGAATTAACCTGGTTATGATCCCATAACGAATAATAACATAATATGCAACTAAAATTTTATCTAAGTGCATTCTAGCATCAACAACACTTACACACTCCATGCCTTCAACCATTACATATCAATTTAAATACTGAAAATTAACTAAGGGAATCCTTACCTCGATCCCCTTCAACATGTATGCATCAACAAAAACTAAATGCATACCTGCCTGATTTTTACCTGCCTATTTGTTGTTGTTTGACCAACTGATATTTGTAGAAGCTCACAAATTCTCCCTTCATCATTTTGATCACCATTCCTGCTATCCTCATGGGTCTTCACCTCGATGGAAATTATAAGCAACAACAACATCTGCATATTTAGCCCTGCTGTATCATTTTTCCTAAATACATAATCCATCCTTTAGTCATACACACACATCATTTCATAATAACAGACTATTCTGAGTTCACCAACAAGTTATATGCATATCCAAGAACGTACATATGCAAAATTACACATCCATATTGATGCAGACCCCCCTTGCTCTCCACGGGGTTGCACGACCTCTCGGTATAGGATATTTATTCCTTCTTAGTCGGATTGACCCTTCGTGCTCCTTATTGAACCCAAAACAATTATACACCGACCCCCTTTTTTCCTAAGGCACAGGTCCTATGATACCCTCAACCTCTGTTTGCGCACTTCTGAAACGTCAAGTTTCAGGCACTAATTCCTTTTTCATTAGCCCCTTCCTTCATATGGCCCTGGGTTGTGACCTTACAGAAAAAATATGCGATTTCAGGTATGGGAAAGAGTGGTTTTAGACCAACCCACTTTTCTCTCCGTAATTCACCTCTAGCTGCCATGCATAACTTTGTTAACACCATGGAAAACATTGCTGCCTGCTCTCAGATTTTTAACATCCGAGAAAGTTTTGGCCCCGCAATCCAACTCATCTGTCGATCTCTCACTTTCAGTGATGATCCGTGATCAATGAATGCTAGCTATCCTCCTTTCCTATCTTTGACGTGCCTTCCCAGACCTCCATGATCTGTCAAGACATAACTCTCTTCCAAACCAATGACTATGATTGATTCTAGCTTTCTGGACTTCAATAGTTTCAACTCTCAACTCTCGCTTCCTCCTCAGTAGATATCTTCCAAAGTGGAATATCTGCTGACACCTGTCACTATAGATCCATGACCACAATTTCCTCTACGAATCTGGACTTTGGAAGTTTCAGTTCTCAAAATCTTGTTTATTCCGAAGTGATCTCTCTGAAATGGTAGATTGTCTGCCACACATCCTCCTAATCAATGACTCTACTCCTACTTTGGGACTTTATTCTCCTAAACCAGATCATCAATCCTTCAACTCCCTCCTCAATCAACAATTGAAATCTTCTTTGGGACTTCAGAATTTTCCCCTTCTTCTTTCCTTCGGAGTTCTAGATCTGGCGCTGCATGTCCACCTTCACATCAGTGGCTCTCATCCACTTCAGAACTTCAAGGTTTGACAGTCTCAATTCTCAACTGAGACCCCAGTGAAATTCACCTGGAGACGTCGATCTATCAACACATACTCATCATGGAGATCAACTGCCAGGACCTACTTCGGGTCTTTACCCAGAGTCCACATACTTACGCCATCTGTCCTATGGATCCGATGGCTGACATTTACTTTGGGTCTTCGGAGTTCTCAAACCTCAATTTTCTCCTTCCTTCGAAGTGTGAGGATTTTTTCCGCATGTCCGCTTGAATCGAGCGATTGAAACTTACTTAGACTCCTCATGTTTCAGAAGTTTCAAACTTATGTACGCTCGTTCCTCCCAGAGCGCCTTCACTCAAAACTAATGGATTTTCACCACGTGTCCTTCTAGGTGATGGACGATCCCAAATCACTTTGGGACTTCCAAACTTTAACAAGTCCACTCCCCCCTTTTCCTTGGATCCTCCTTAGAGGTGACCTTGGGTAGTGACCTCATGAAAACATGAAATTGCGGGCATGCTCAAAGGTGGTTTGAGACCAAACTAATTTTCTTCCCACAATTCACCTTGAGCCTACACACGTCCTTTCTCCAAAACCATGGTTTGGATTGAGGCCCGCCCTCGACTTCATAAAGATCGAGCACCTTCTATCCCCATAATGTGAGGTGACCATCGATCTCATGATCTTGATGATGCTTCTAAATAGACGATTAAGATCTACCTCCAACAAGTTCATATCTCTTCTAACTTAGAATATTTTCTAAGTATTCAAAGGCTTCGACCTTTGCTCCTCCCTCGAGTCCGTCTATCGGGTCTCATCTTCGCTCATGTAAGCGTTATCTCTTTTGAGCTTTAGGAATTAGAATGAGTTCATCTCCCACACACTCCTTGCGTTATCTCTTCTGAGATTTTTGATTTACTCAGTCTCCTAAGGGTCTCGACCCTTCTATTTCCTTTCAAAGGGAAACTTTGTGACCTCCTTGCAAGCTTCTACTCATAGCACACCTTGTTGAGCATTTTCTACAAAGTGTTCAATATCTCTGTGAGTATCTTCCTCTGATACTCTTATCCCTGAACTCGATAAATATTTCTCTCTGTGCACACTTGCACTCACTCGATGCTCGCCTGGAAGAGCCCTATAGAGTTCTCAGTGACTCTATCTCTCTTTGAACTCAACATAGAGTTCTTCCTGTGCACTCCTTGCACTTCTGCTGATGAAGGTTCAATGATATCTCTCTTGAGCTTCTTTGAGGTTTAATTACCTCTACTAACTCACTCCTTGCATACAATGTGAATTCCTTGCACTCAAAAACTCAAAGAAGATAAACAATTGAAACTTATTCGTTACTTCAGCAGTTCACACATTACTCTTCATTCCAACACCACTTTTGTAGTGGTTTTACGATACCGTTACTCCTCCTGAGATTCTTAACATGACCAAGGTAACCTCTTGGCACTTAGGAATGTTCTGAGGTTCGAAATTGGTTCCTCTTAACACAATTTCCACCTGAAAATTTGGTTCGAATGACCACTTATCTAGCCCATCCAAGTTTGACATTAAAACCTTGGCTCTGAACTCAAATTTTATCTACTTCGACAACAATTATTTTGAAACTTTTTCTACATTTTCTACTAACATGGCCCATCCAGGCTTAATGTTGTAACCATTCTCTGATACCATATTGTAACATCCTCGACCACCAACAGGACTGGAAATGCCACTACTCCTGCATCTCTACTTCTCTATTCAGATATGTGACAACTTCAAACTTAAACTACCAGGCTATGTCACACAGAGATACTTGTAGAAAAACATACACATCCATATAAACATAGAATGACTATTCTACATATATATAACATAATAATGCGGAAATAATAGTAAGCCTACACATGCATCATATACAACATATACAGGCAATCCTCATCAATTACAACATATGTTCCATTACACAACATGTAAATAAACATAAAAGTGGTACTTATATTTTATTATAAGACTACCAACTACATTCAGACCTTCCATGAACCTCCCAGCCATAGACCACACTTATCATCACGCTCAGCAGTGGGTCACCCCCGATGATCTAAAAATGAAGAAGACTTGAAATCTTGAAAATATTTGCAGGTAAAGTTTATGTGTTAAAAGAAAATGGATCAACTTTGCAACACATCATTAATAGGATTTACTCATTTAATATGCATATAAACAACAACATAATCAATGAACATAAACACATAACACAACAAATGATAAAGGAGTTCACCCCTCTCTTGGGCTACATCTCCTGGTCCAGCTTCCAATGGATCATTAGTATTATTTGCTCAAAGTGCTCAAAAACGTGCTTTACAATGCTCAAAATGACCAACAGACTGCTCCAATGGCTTCAGAGCGTCCAAAAACCCCTAGCTGGGCTTTTTCGGCACCTTGTTTGGCCAAAAAATGAATAAGTTAGGCTTCTTGGAAGTCCCCCCTTCAAGCTTGTTGTCTCTGCATCTACAAATTGCACCCTTGTTCATTCAACCTAGCACACACGTTATTTAAAGCATAAAAACCTAGCACTGAATGCAATCGTGCCAACGGTGTGAACTATAGGATGGCTATGGGCGCGCCAGCCCCTAACCGCCAAACTCATGGGCACATGTGGGTCATAAAACCGACCGCATATATATAAAGGGCTAACCTTTAAAACACAACTTTCTTCGTGCGCTCCATGGCAAGGTCCCATGCCATAGGTCATGTGACCGGAGGCTTAAATGTAAACCCCGTGCATTTGAACTATGGTCATGTGTGAAACCTGGGGCTGGGCTCCGTTCGTAATACAACTCCTATGCATATAATATGGGTATGGTCATATGTTAACACAATAGAACCGTGGGTCGAGGCTAAGCCCCGACTCGACCCCCTGCCATATGTAATATTATATTAATTCAAATACACTAAAACGCATATATTTAACAAGGAACAATGCATAGCCCATTGGTAGGGAAGACTTTGCAAAGGCTTTGACCGGTGGGGGAGGTCCGGGGTTCGAATCCCATAGACTCCATATAATTTTGAACCAATATAATGGTGCCACGTGGAAACCCATGACTGGGCCATGTGGCGCCCAACCACAAACCAAAAACTGCCATGTGTCGAAACATGATTCATCCAACTGTCAGCCAATCCAAAACTGCCACATCATCTCTGCCACGTCAGCATACGGACTCTGCCATGCCAGCCTGTACGGACTGCACAATCAACGTCCCTTTTTTTTGCCCGTTTGACGATTCAAACAGATCATAATATCTCTTGCCCCCGACATCTGTTTGAACCCAAACAAATTGTGTTGGGTTTGTAACAATGAGGCCTACACTCTTGTTTGATTTGAAGTGATTCCGAGCACTTTGAATTTTTGAGCAAAATTTGATCCCCTAATCACACCTCCCCATTGGGAGTCTTTTGGACCTCCAAAAGACTATATTTAGTCTATGTGAAGATGAGGGTATAATTCCCTCACCATTCCAACCTCAATCCACTTGGATTTGCTTGGATTTGTACCTTTAAGACCAACTCGAAGATACTCCACATTTCCTCGTTTTGAAGTTCGCATTCTCCAGTCAGGGATGGTGTCTTCATGCAGTTCTGTAAGATATTCTGGGGAAAAATCATCTATAGAAGGAATCTGAACATGCTCTCCATGATCATCAATCAACGGAGGCTCATACAATTTCAAATTCTCAACAATAACAACTGCATACA